>CAJUYH010005610.1:0-22676 GCA_910591685.1 Galerucella tenella | reverse complement strand
TCTATGCAAAGCTGGTATTCGCAGTGCTAGTGATCTACTTGAATTTGTTCGGATAAATTTTTACTATTATTTCCATAATTTGTTTTGCGCGATTAAGGGGTCTAGCACATTTACTTTCCGAAATACAGGGTGTTGAAATTTTGAAAGCTTGAATGTTTTAATTCGATAACTTTAAAATGGATGGATAAATTGATTTGTCATTTGGCAGGTTGTTTTTAAATGTAAAAGGGCATATTTTGAAAGAAATTGTAGTTTGTTCAACTAGTGTGGATATGATGGCCATGTCGCACGAGGACGAAGTTTGAGCACGACGCCGTAGGCGGAGTGCTCAATCGTTCAAGTGCGATACAGACAATCCACACTAGTCGAGCAGCATATTTTTTCTACGATCCACTTAAGAAAAAATCTAGAAAATAAAAATTTCTATAAACTGTAATATACCTAACTTCAAATTAAAAATTTTACAATTCAATTTTATGTTTCCACTAATTTTGTGGTAAACGTACAGTTCTTGAAATTTGTATAGGGCTACGGTTTCATTTTTTGAATATACGATGCTGTTTAAATATACGATGCTGTTCTAAGTAGATGTTGCCAGTCGGACTCCCTCATGAAAGGTTCCGTACCACTATCTATAATAATGAATATTCTGCTAAATATTTCAAACGTCTACCTGTTGTTGTTATTATTATCAAGCAGAATAATTATTTTTTGAAATAAAAGTAACAATTAAAAAAAACTTTTTCACGGGAATCGAACCCGGGTCTACGGCGTGAGAGTCTGGATTGCTTACTACTCAACCACTGAGAGATATGAAAATTGTTTATCTATAACGTCAGATGTACCTATTACATAATTTTATAAAATCTGAGGTCTCCTCAAATACCCATTTTATTCTGTTTTAAGTATTATTTGTTGGTAATTTGTACGGATTATTTCTTTCAAGTTTATCATTGTAAATGAATATTCTTGATCCAGTGCGCTTCTATGAGAAACTTTGACCAGTTATTTTGACGTTTCTTTTAAATTGAAAAAAGATGAATGACGGATACTCAACTCGAATGCTGATTGGTGGATTTCATATACGTTCTAGGATGTATATGAAATTATATCCGTTTAGTTAACTGATGGCCTACATTTCCATTTTGTAAACTGTGCAGAATAGTAGTTTGTGCAACTAGTGTGGATATGGACAATCCACACGATTCGAACATTATATTTTTTCTACGATCCCTTCAAGAAAAAATCTAGAAAATAAACATTTGAATATACTGTAAAATAAATATAACTTGAAATTTAAAATGTTCAACAATTTTATTTATAATCGTACCAATTCATTTTTATGTCTTCACTAATTTTTTTGTGATAAACGTACAGTTCTTAAATGTACAATTTGTACCATGTTACGGTTTCCCTTTTTAAATATGCGAAGCTGTTATAAGTAGATGTTGCCAGTCGGACTCCCGCACGAAGAGTAGGTATCGTACCTTTATCTACAATAAATATGCAAACTACGAAATATTTCAAGCGTCTACCTGTTGTTGTTATCAATATCAAGCAGAATAATTATTTAAAAATAAAATCATTAATAAAAAAAAAGTTGTTTCATGGGGAATCGAACCTAGGTCTACCGCGTAAGAGTCTGACATGTTTACCACTCAACCACCGAGATCTATTATAAGGACATGTCCATCGGTAGCTCCTCAATTACCCATTCTATTCTATTTTTAGTATTTGTTATCAATTTATACGGACTATTTTATTGGAACTTTAGTTCTTTACGCCAGGTTATGTTTGAGCGACCGGGGGTCGCGACGCAAAAGATCTGACCGTTACGCGTTACTTAAGAAAAAATCTAGAAAATAAAAATTTCTATAAACTGTAATAAGTATAACTTCAAATTGAAAATTTAACAATTCAATTTTATGTTTTATGTTGCCAGTCGGACTCGCTCATGAAGGGTACCGTACCATTATCTGTAATAATGAATATTCTGCTAAATATTTCAAACGTCCACCTGTTGTCATCAAGCAGAATAATTATTTAAAAATAAAATTAACAATAAAAAAAAACTTTCTCACGGGGAATCGAACCCGGGTCTACCGCGTGAGAGTCTGGTATGCTTACTACTCGACGACCAAAGAATATGCAAATCGTTTATCTATAACGTCAAATGTATTACATAATTTTTGCTTAAAAGGAACTGAAGTTCCTACCGTGTGTCCAGCGACACGTTTTATCTTTTTATTGATTTTTGGCTCACCCAAAGATATAGATAATTAATATTTCAGCGTCAAGCACCAATCCACCACAAAAAAAATATTTTATCAACTTTGTTTCTAGGTTATTTTTCTTCTTTTCCCATCTATGCTCGTTTAGAATGTCAATCATTTGACCTACTCCGCTACCAGCCTTTTAAAAATGAACGCCAGAAGTCGATTAGTTAACGGCCTGCATGTATGACATTGTACAATAGATAAAAACGAAAGTCCAGTTAAAATTTAAACGGCTGTTAATTAAACTTCGTTTAGGAGATCTTTTTTACAACTCGCCCTAATTGTTCCTTGGGATACAGGCGGCAAATTTGGAAATTTTTCGTGAAATAAGCGAGAAACTTCCATTTCTGTCCATGCGTTATCAGTAGTACCTAATAACCCAAGGACATTGATAATTTTTCAGCATTTATCAATGTCCGAGGGTTATTCTTCAACTTTTTTGCCAATTTATTTAAAGGTGCAATTTACAAAGGAACAATTAGAAGAGTTGAATGATTTCCATATAATTGATACTTTCTATCATTGCAAAAGTCCATAAATGCTTTCCATACAAATGTCCTACTGTAAACGGTGTTTTTTCTAAGTATATTAATATTTTCCTCAGTATTACAACCAAATCGTGACATTTCGAAATATTTGAAACTTCAAAATCGAAATAAATCAATATGTGTCCATAGCAACGTGAAAATAGCCCATGGTCTGTTATCAGTAGTAATAATCCAAGGGCATTGATAATTGTTCGAAAAAATTTTATGACAGATGTCGAAAGCTTGTTGCTTGGAAACAGACCGACGCCGTAGGCGGAGGTCTGTTGCCTATAAGCAACAAGCTTGAGAAAGTTGTCATAAAATTTTTGAGCATTTATCAATGTCCGAGGGTTATTCGGATAGAAATATTAAATATTCGAAACTTCAAAATCGAAATAAATCAATATGTATCCATAGCAACGAGTGAAAATTGCCCATGGTCTGTTTTCAGTGTAATGTTGACATGATTGGCTGAGATTGTTCATATGATATAAAATGAGGAAATTTGATTGGTTTTTGGAATTGTCAAAAAATTTTCATTGTAATGTTGACATGATTGGGTGAAATGATAAAAATGATAAAAATGCGGAAATTTTATTGGTTCTTGGAACTGTCAAACATTTTCTCCTCGATTTTCTCCATAACCAATGATTTGTAGAATGGTTATTTTGTGCATTTCTATTAAATGAACCATTTTTTGATATTATTATGTTCAGTTAAAGAAATTCAAACTACAAAAGCACTGACACTCATCACTACTGTCATGCAAACACCCTATATAGTCCAGTAACTGAAGGGGCAAACCTATCAATATATTTGTCCAATAATTTTTTTTTGCTTGATTTGTAGGTCTTGACAGGTACTTCAAAGGGAGAAAAAGTTCTCCAAGATTGCGCCTTGGCTAAGGGTCCAAAATGGCCCCTAAGCCCCCCCAAAAACGGTTTCCCGCCATTATCTCCCGAAATATGCAATTTGGAAAATTTTTGTTCGGGTAAAAAGTGAAGGTCGTTAAATTATCTACACAATTGGTTTCAATCATTTTTTCCAAAATGCAATAGTTTTCGAGATAATCGCATCCAAACGTCCCCTCTCTTACGCAGCTGCACTACCTCTATAAATGCTACCGTCTATAAAATTAACTTGTAAACCGGCGGACAAATTCTTCCATAACTCGGTCAAAAATCAATATTTTTCGATGATTTAAAGTTCATTGTGATGGGAATATCCGTAGGTATCAAATGGGGTCCGGGGAGGTCTTGAATGTTCCTGGAATTTTTTTTTCAGTATCTTTGTGGCGTTCCAATAAAAAGTTTATTTATTTTTCAGTCGTTTTCGGAGTTCTCACAAATCTTGTAAACAAGCGAAAATAAAGAACTAATGTTCAATTATTTTGTTATTAAATGCACACCATTTGAAAGCTTACTATGTCTACTCTCTGAACCAATATTTTTATTCGGAATACAATGCACTCATTTTCCAGGGACTGGGAAAATTTGAAAGATTTGTGAGAACTCTGAAAACGACTGAAAAATGCAAATAAATAAATACACTTTTTATTGATACGCCACAAAGATACTGAAAAAAAATTTCTAGGAACATTCAGGACCTCCCCAGACCCCATTTGAAAAAACAAGGGATAATAAACCATTTAAAATAAATAAAATGTCAATGATTTAATGGAAGAGGCCAAAATATTGGGGAAAAATAACATTGGCCACTTTTTGCAATGTCCTCGACGGGCGAGAACGGGGTTTAAGGTACACATATTGATACCTACGGATATTCCCATTACAATGAACTTTAAATCATCGAAAAACATTAATTTTTGACCGAGTTCTGGAAGAATTTGTCCGCCGGTTTACAAGTTAATTTTATAGACGGTAGCATTTATAGGGGTAGTGCAGCCGCGTAAGCGAGGGGACGTTTGGATGCGATTATCTCGAAAACTATTGCATTCTGGAAAAAAATGATGGGGACCATTTTTGTAGATAATTTAACGACCTTCACTTTTTACCTGAACAAAAATTTTCCAAATTGCATATTTCGGGAGATAATGGCGGGAAACCGTTTTTTGGGGGGCGTTAGGGGCCATTTTGGCCCTTAGCTAAGGAGCAATCTTGGAGAACTTTTTCTCCCTTTGAAGTACCTGTCAAGACCTACAAATCAAGCAAAAAAAAATTATTGGACAAATATATTGATAGGTTTGCCTATTTTCAGGACTTCAATTACTGGACTAATATAATTTTTTTTAAATGCGCATTTAAATATACATAAAAATACGTGTCCAAGCGCTTTTACCAACACGCCCTCATTTATTCGTTATCTAATGTATCCCATTTGACTGTTCCACACTGTATATTGTACGTATACATCATACGACCTTGAAGTTTGATAAATGTTTAAACTTGATAGGCTTTCTACACCTTGATACAATGTCAAAAATGATAAAAATCGCCTATCTTGACAATTAAATCTAGTTTGGTTAAAACACGAGTATGAAGTGTCAGCAATAATGCATAATAATCTGTGAATTCTGAACTGAAAAGATATCCAATTTGTACGAGGATTGCTATTACAGGCTGAAACAGGTGCATTGGATAAGGACGAGTGAAGAGTAATTGACTGTAAATTGGTTCATTTTTAAATAGAATTTTCGAGATTTAATTGCAATTTATACTTCGTTTCTAGATATTTCGTTTTGATTTTTACCACATGATTGATTTAATACCAAAACTCACTGCAGGTAGTCGTTAATTCCATAATAATTGCACAGTATCGTACTGATTTATTTTAAAAAGCGAAAAGATAACTCCTAATAGTATGATTACAACTGTTTTGGCTGGTGAAATAATATTTGAAACTAATTTTGTATATTTAATTATTTTTTCTGCGTTCATGCAAAAAACAACACTTTTGTGAAACACATTTAATGGAAAAAGTGGTTCTTTTTTGCACTAGTGCAACAAAATTTTTGTTGCACTCATCTGTCATTCTTGTCAGTTTTGTGATGATTTATGACAAACATAAACATTTAAATAAAATAAAAATCCAGAGCAAGTGTCTGATTTTGCTCTAATACAGCGATAATATATGTATATCTTACTACTTAGTCTCAACGTGTTACAATTATTGCAAAAATCTTTGAATATTTAAAATTTAAATGGTCAAAGCGAAAACCAGCTATGATTAAGTACTGACAAGGTGGAGGCCATAAAGATACAAAAAAAAGAAAAACGATTAATAGTTATTTATGATATGAGTGTTAAAAGTGAGGTTTTATTTTGTGAGTGAAAACGTTTGTGAAATGAGCGGAGCGAATTGAACAATTTCACGAACAAAATAAAATCACTTTTAACACAAATACCATACAATGTTTTTTGTACAACTTCCCTATTTTGATAATGAAACGAGCGAATTTGCAATGACAATAAATTCAAAATGCATTTTAGTATTCAAATAATCAAAAGATTGTTGTGAATGGCAGACGTTGCCAACGTTATGATTACTAACAAATGAGAAAAGACGCTGTCATTTGAATTTCAGTGTTAAAAATACTTTTAACACTAGTGTTAAAAGTATTTTTAACACGCTGCTATGTAAACAATCGTTTTTAACATTGTTTGCTATCATTAAAAGTGTCACTTTTAATGACAGTTGTACAAAAAATACATTCTGAGTTCTGACCATTGACATATATTTTTTATATATCAATGGTTCTGACATTATAAAGTAACATCTTTTTTGTTGAATTGTATTGTATTGAATTATATTAATAATTACTAAGAAAATGAGTAATAGCGATGAAGAAAAATTTATTGGGACCCCATCAGAAATAATTGAAATTGCAAATGAAGCATCATCAAAATTATTAGGTACCTAATAAATCTAGAAAGCAATATAAGATATGTTATAATCGGTTTAAGGAATGGTGCTTTGATAAAAATGTAAGAAATTATATCTAATTTTCCAGTTTTTGCATGAATTAGTGATGAGCAAATGCAAGACCAAGACCCGGTTAGTCTTGGTCTTGGTCTTGCAGTCAAATAAGCGGTCTTGGTCTTGGTATTGCAGGGTCCAGTCTTGGTCTTGGTCTTGAACCAAGACTCTTGCAAGTCTTGTAATTTTTTTGAAGATTTTTTCTGGAGTCCATTTTTACAAAAAAATTAATAAGAAAAAATAGTTTCTAAAATCATTAAAAGTAAAGAAAGGGACAGTCTTTCTCATTATAAAAATTTTGATTTTTTATATTTAATTGTAGCGATAAATCAAGTATAAATTTTTTTTTATTCATTTTGACTTTTTTTTTAGAATATAGTTTTATAATGTATCAATGATGTAAAGACGTAAAAATATAACAATTTATAATCTTATTTATAAGTTTGAAAAAATTTATGTATATTAAAGTCACTGAATTTTAAGTCTCTATAAAAAATTATTCATTCTTTGCAGGCCTATTAGCTGGGATTTGAAATAATCCAAAATTATTTTTAGTGTTGGTAATTAAAAAAAAATAGGTGTTTTTTTTAAGTTATATATAGTAGGATACATTAATAGAGCGTAGGTCAATATTTTAGATGGATATATTTACCAACAACTAAATACTAAGTTTTCATGACATTTGAAAAAAACTGCATACAGCTAAAGAATAAGAAAAACAGAACAAAATATAAAAATATTCCACCAAAAGTACCTATATGTATATTATGTATAAATATTATAACATGCAGAAACAGCACACTTCCAGACATAGGTGTCCAATCTCAAACTACTTCTCTAGGTTTTATTCATATATCCTATACATTTTGACCAGTTGAGCGGAAACACCCTGTATATGAAAAAAATACTTCGTTAAAACAAGCAGTTGTGGTCAGTATATGTTGGGGAGGGGGAGGGTTTAAAATGATCTGCTCATCTTTATTTTTCGGTTAAAATGTTCAAAAAACGCAAGACCGCAAGACTCTTGCAGGCTTAGTCTTGGTCTTGCATAAGTCTTGCAATTCTAAGTCTTGGTCTTGCAGCCTGAAGCTAGTCTTGGTCTTGCATTATCTGCAAGACCAAGGCCAAGACCAGTCTCGCTCATCACTAGCATGAATGTAGAAAAAATATTGTATGCAACTCGTGCAAAACGTGTTTTTTGCACGCGACGTGAAATTGTCCAACGAGTCCTTTAGGCCGCTCACTTTTTGCACTTGTTGCATAAATAACTTTATTCGAATTCGTTGAAAGTATTTTTGACGATAAATGGTTGACCCGAGGGTTGACCACCTTATCCATGAAAATTTTAATTTGTTTTTAGTTAATTCATTGGGAAATTAAACCCCAATATTTTTAGATTTTTATTTCAACTACCGTTATCAAGAATTATTAAAGTTTTATATTAATATTTTTGGTCCCTATCTGACACAACGAAAAAATCCTACAACTAGACAATCAATAATATTTTGAAGTTTAAGACTACAAACAGTTTGTTGTCTGAATTTCCTTCAGAAAATAGGTCTAAAGGATCTACTGATCTCAGATACTTTCCTCAGGAAGTTAGCAGAAGAAGGGGGACACAATAAATCTTTTAGTTCAACCCAATATACATACACATACAAATATATAATTTAATTGAATGATTAAATATATTTTTTAAATAATCCACATCATTTTTTTACGTTAAAAATTTGAATATTTCTATGGAAAACATTTTTTTTTGTTTCAGCGTGGAACGAGACCGCCTCCGTGAGCGGGAACGGCAGGCGCGGGCCCAGATGTCGTCACAAGTCGCGGAACAAGAAAGTCCGGGACCGCCCGGAAATTGCCTTTTCGAACTACCAATCCGAGTAAGTATCTACTTTTGTTTAATAAATATTATTTTACGAGCAATTGCTTTACACTACTAAATGTTCATCTGAATAGGTATAACTTTATATCAATAAAGGGGAAGGGTAATATTCATGTGTAATAAAAAATAATATAAATTCATACAAAAAAATTCAAAATAGATTTAAGGTTGAAATCTTGAAAAGATACTCATCCCCCAATATTTCCCCGTGCACATTTTTTCCGATGTCTCCGAGGATGTCTCGTTTCAATCGCAATGTGAAATATCTTTGGCAGCCTTTTCAAATGCTTCGGGAGACATTTTGGTTGTAGGGCTCAATAAATGGAGGTTAATGAGTTAAATCACATTAGCATTTCACAGCAAATCAGTCGGCACCGGAAATTGAACCACAGCTTCCTGCATTCAAGTTTCAAGTTGCGTAACCACCTACTTCACCTGTTCGGTAACGTTTTTGTAAAATATGCATCTCTAAGCCTAGAGCTCTATAGTTTGGCAAGTTTATCTGTAGCTACGGGGCGTCGGTAAGAGGCGAGGAAAAACATGGCGTATATCTGTCAAACGTACAAATGGCGTACGGTACCTATTTTACCAAGTAAAACTGAAATTACAAAGGTAACTGACAATACGAACACCACTGAATAAATCAATATCAGTCAATTGACGAAGTGAGAGGGAAGATCATACGCACGCGCTTGCCAATAAGAAGTCAGCTGGTAGATAAAAATCACCAATTATGTAATCGGAGGGTGTGGTCATTATGGTTTTCGTACAACGTTGCCAGAGCTTTAAGAATCCCATAACAAATTTGGAAAAGTGTTCTCTTTTAATACTCATAAATTGGAAAATAATGTTAATAGAATAAATCCAAGGAAACAAGCACATTATGAAATTAACGTTCAATCATATTTTTAATATTGTTAATAATAAGAAGACCCATTTATAATTATTATCACTACATAATCAGTTCTTCTATTTTTTTATAGTTAAACGTGGCAATGTCGAACGTTTTCGACTGCATTCCTTTCACGGTTTCAGATAAACTTGCCAAAGTATACTAGTATTACTCTTACTTGCACTTTTTATTTTCCTGCTGTTACTGCGATATATATAGTAGCATTACAGACCATGTATGTCCAAAGCTGATGTTTTAACGGTATGCTCTTGGAGTTTTATACGAAACTCTTCTGCGACAATCTACTACATTCAACTGCCACTTTCGCATGGACTATCCGAGTACCCACCACTTGGGTTCGTTCCAAAATTTCTTGCACTATTTACAGTTCGCATGTTTTCTAACAACTTAACCTTTCCATGGCGTGGTTGACGACTTGCCTCAATCTCACCTTGTCCCTTGTCTTTCTTTCCAAATATATTATGATATTAAATTCAACCTCCTGGGTGGACCTCTTCTTCGCCTTCCTCCTATCGAGCTATATATCAATACTTTCGGTAGCCTTCCCGTTCCCATTATTTCTATATGTCATATGTCCTAACCGAGGTCCTAACATATAATTCTAATTATACTCGGATCTTTATACAGTCCTTCGAGCTCTTTATTTGTCCTTTTTATCCAATTTTCTATTGCGATACCTTTCAGTAAAGAATGCAATTACTTAATATAACCACCATTTTCATTTTTCACTATAATTTATCAGGCAGTATTCATCCATTGCTTCCACTGTATTTGTCTTCTTCTTTAATTAGGACCAGGTCCTATCCTATCTACTTTGTCAGTACTTCTTATGTGCTTTTCTTATAATGCTGACCTCCAACGTTCCTGATGGTCTATTGTTTGGTCTCTGAGCTCTAGCTCACTTCTTTCTTCCGCCATTCTTTCAACATGATCTTTCCAAGAGCGATTACGTGCTTTAACTCATATCATCACATCCATATCCTTCTAATTTATTAGGTTTATAGTTCTTTTTAAGATCTAAGAAACTAAATTGACTTGACTTAGGCTTGGGTTATCCCATTTCATTCAAAATCCTAACCCATACCACCGATTATTATGATTTAGAAATGGATGAAAAATTGCAGAAGAATTTCGAATCTTGAATGATATCCAACATAGCCTTATCTATCGAGTTGCTCTGCAATTTTCCATGTCTTTATTTCGGGTGGAAATAATTTGTTGAACATTTATTTTTATCTGTATGTATTTTAAAATAAAGCTAAGTGTACCAAAAGAAATCCAGGATAATTGTAATTGTCCATTTCTGTTTAAGATCTATTACGGTTAATGCTATTAGGGTTGTAAAATCGAATTACATGAAACTTTACCTTTGGTATTTACGCTCATTTTCGGCGAATTGCGTTAAAATAGAATAGAGTATTTTCTGTATTTAAATAGGTCAAATTAGACTGTAATTGACTTAAGTTGAGTTGATTAACTTCCGCCATAACATTTTATAGTAAAACTAGGAATATGTAGGTACGAAAATTGTAAATACTAT
This sequence comes from Galerucella tenella, assembly GCA_910591685.1. Classification (NCBI taxonomy): domain Eukaryota; kingdom Metazoa; phylum Arthropoda; class Insecta; order Coleoptera; family Chrysomelidae; genus Galerucella; species Galerucella tenella. The sequence continues at coordinate 11,593 of CAJUYH010005610.1, read as the reverse complement.
ATAAACTGGTTATCCTTTTAGTATCAATACCGAGAGTTTTTTGCAAGGAGTACACACTTTAATCATTAAACAGAATAAAATTCAAGAAATTTTCTTAGTTGAATAGTATCCAATTTGATTCACATAACTAAGAATGATAAAATACTTGGTTCTCGCAATCAACGTAAACATTGAAAATGAAAAATACCTAAACCTAAAGATTCACATGGAGGATGATCAGGTTGCTCTCAGCTAAATGATTCCAAAAGAGTTCGTCTACTCACCGCTTTTTGTTCTGGATTTATCGATCCATTGTTTATAATTCCTCACAATTTTCAAAATGTATATTGTTTCTAATGTATTGTGCAATTTCGACAAGCTACTGTTTGAATTTCACTTTTTGTGGTATGTTTAATGCCGCTATTCCATGAACTGCTGCTTTGATTTCGACGTTTTATCGCCTGTGACATTTTGGTTTAAAAAATCAACACCCTTGTCTTTAAAACGACCAAGGAATATCAAAGCGCTGCCTAAACGTTTGGTTTTGTGTTCCTCTTTCATACAGAACACTTCTCGAAAGAAGAGGAAGTTTCCGAGAAAATTTCCGAGGAAGTTTCTGACATAACAAAGATATTGAAGCGGTTGTTCTCTTTCACCGTTTCGTAAAATCTTCAGTAATGACAGTCCGCTCCCTGTCCTGAACATTGTTGCAACCATCTTTAACCCATTTACTTACCATTCCGTCACTCATAATTTCTTTTCCATAAACTTCACAGATCTGAAGATGAATTTCAGTTGCTTTCACGCCACTTCTACCACTCTTCAAAGGTGTACCCTCATCACAAATTGCAACTTGTCATCTAATGCTTAGATTGTTTATTATTTCTTCTATAGTGTATACAGGGTGAGTTTTTAATGTTGCGACGTCGACGATTTGCGTTACAATTTGAAAAAGATACCATATTATTCAACTTATTAGGTTATTATACAATATCCGGAATTACTTGATAAAACTCCATGTGAGAACTGGGTTTCAGTAAATATACAAAGTGTCATATTAAAAGCATATGTGCTTGCTTTACCAAACAAACAAAGTAATGAGTGTTCTGTGAAGTTTGGCATCTTTTCACATTTTTCAAGTTTGCTAATATACGATTATTTACGAATAATCAAATGATCAAACAAAATCCCTTTTACGCGAAAAAGCGACCTGTTCTTTCTAGAAACAAATAATATTCAATACCTTTAATTATTTAATAGATAGATTATAAAAACTTGATGTACAATACATTTATAGTTTATTATAAATTAGGTTATAACGTACGTAGTGAATATATTCCCAGGAATTTTAGTTTTGAAATATTGATGAGAAGTGATGAAGTGATTCATCATGTTTTTTAGAAACGCCAAGTTTACGATTACCACAAATTTCATGTATATTAAAATAGATTTGGTTGGAGCAGGGTCGTTCAGGCAATGATCAACTATAGGTTGTTTCAAAAAGTACATAGAGATTGGAATGCAATAATCCTTCAATACACAGATGTTTATCGGATATTACATAGTTGTACCCAAACTTGACAAATAATTTACAATTTAATAGATAGTAACTGTTAAGTGGGTAAGGAAACTATTTTATTTTATAACACATAATTTTATATTCGAAATGATCCACCACAAGCTTTCTTTTATAAACATAAAAATTGTGACATTTTTCAATAGTACCTACCTGGGTACCTAACGTTACTATTAAGTTATAATGGTTGCATTTACAATTGATTTTGGACAAAGTTCACCTTCATAATATTCGTCGCTTTTGCAATAGATTTTGGACAAAGTTTACCTTAATCTATTCGTTGTTTTTACCATTGATTATGGACCAAGTTTACCTTCATATATTCGTCTCTTTTGCAATTAATTTTGGAAACAATTATTTTTCATATATTCGTCGTTTTTGCAATTGATTTTGGATAAGATTTACCTTCATTTACTCGTCGCTTTTGCAAATTATTTTAGACATAGTTCATCTTATATTCATCGCTTTTGCAATATATTTTGAGAAAGTTCACCTTCTTATATTCGTCGCTTTTGCAATAAATTTTGGACAAAGTTAACCTTAATATATTCGTTGCTTTTACCATTGATTTTGGACGAAGTTTACCTTCATATATTCGTCGCTCTTGCAATTAATTTTGGACAAAGTTCTACTTCATACACTTGTTGCTTTTGCAATTGATTTTGGATAAAGCTCACCTTCATATATTCGTCGCTCTTGCAATTAATTTTGGACAAAGTTTACCTTCATATATTTGTTTGCTTTTGCAATTGATTTTGGACAAAGTTTACCTTCATGTATTCGTTGCTTTTGCAATAGTTTTTGGACAAATTTTACCTTCATATATTCGTCGCTTTTGCAATAGATTTTGGACAATGTTTACCTTAATCTATTCGTTGTTTTTACCATTGATTATGGACAAAGTTTACCTTCATATATTCGTCGCTTTTGCAATTAATTTTGGAAAAAATTCTACTTCATATATTCGTCGTTTTTGCAATTGATTTTGGATAAGATTTACCTTCATCTACTCGTCGCTTTTGCAAATTATTTTAGACAAAGTTCACCTTCTTATATTCGCCGCTTTTGCAATAGATTTTGAGAAAGTTCACCTTCTTATATTCGTCGCTTGTGCAATAGATTTTGGACAAAGTTAACCTTAATCTATTCGTTGCTTTTACCATTGATTTTGGACGAAGTTTACCCTCATATATTCGTCGCTTTTGCAATTAATTTTGACAAAGTTCTACTTCATACATTTGTTGCTCTTGCAATTATTTTTGCTCAAAGTTTACCTTCATATATTTGTTTGCTTTTGCAATAGTTTTTGGACAAAGTTTACCTTAATCTATTCGTTGTTTTTACCATTGATTATGGACGAAGTTTACCTTAATCTATTCGTTGTTTTTACCATTGATTATGGACAAAGTTCACCTTAATATATTCGTCGCTTTTGCAATTAATTTTTGACAAAGCTTACCATCATATATTTGTTGCTTCTGCAATTGATTTTGGACAAAGTTTACCTTCATATACTCCTCGTTTTTGTAATTGGTTTTGGACAAAGTTTACCTTCATATTCTCTTCGCTTTTTTGATATATTCTGGACTAAGTTCACCTTAATATATTCGTCTCTTTTATCATTGATTTTGAACAAAGTTTACCTCCATATATTCGTCGCTTTTTCAATTAATTTTGGACAAAGTTCACCTATTTTTATTATACACTTTTCCTGTTAAATCAAAATATACATGATAATGACAATATAGCTTTAAATTATATCCATCGTTTCTCAGCGCTGATTAAATTGAAAGGAAATGATTGTATCGCTTCTTATTTATAAATTGATTTGATAATATTTGCCCCTGTTTTCAAGTCGCGTGTTCGCTCTTGAGTACATGTTAATTTTCATATTTTATTACATAGGATATAGTTTTGGTACAATAAATTGAAACTTCAGAATTGAAATCTATTTCACATATTAAATTTTATAGTAAAAGTTTATTTGCGTAGGTATATAAGTAATTAAATGAAGAAAATTAACACGCACAGTTGTAATATAGACAAATTCATAAAAATAACAAAGAGTTGTGTGACATTTAAACGTTTATGTGCGATTGTCACAAGTAGACTTAATTTATAATACAAGATGGTAGTGTTAGATGGTATACTAAGGTTAAATTTAAACCAGGTTGTTTTAAAACATGCGTCAAAATATATAATAAATTAGTACTGAACTTTTTATAGGTTTTTCTGAAATATAAGGGGTGATTTAATAATTTTTCTTATTTTTTGTTATGAACCCCATTTTACAAGTTTGTAAAAGTCGTTTAGCATAATAAATAAACATCTTATTTCTCGTGTATCGGTGTTATTTATGCTTTTTCCCGATTCATCCGGTATTTTTTCATTATCCAAAGTTTTATTTTGTACGTTGGGTACCTTCACTTCGAATTTCTATCTCCCTAGTTATTGATCATTCCCTGATGCTTTTCTATTTTTTCAGTTCTTTAGTTCTTCAATTTCATCGATTTCTATTACTTGGTGGTTATTTTGGTGTTCAGGTTCTACTATAATTTCTTCAGTACATGGAGTTTGTTGTCCCAGATATATAGTTATTTTCCTAACTAGTGCGGAAAGTGATACTTTCCAGCACGCGACTGCAGTTGACCCGAACGACGCGAAGCGGAGTAAGGGCAAGCGGTCAGGGGCGGGAAAGCCACTTTACGCATGAGTTAGGAACATTATTTTTTCTACGACCGTATATACAAAAAAGTATACCAACCCATTTTCAAAAGTTATTTTATTTCAACATACATATACAAAACTTTAACCAAAAACTATCAATTATTATAAATATTAATAATAAAAACACAATTTGTTGCATTCTGTAAATTACTCAAAATTGGCGGTCCAGTGGAGTTATTTGGTGTTAACTGGTAAGAAGATGACGTCGATGAGGATGGCATCGGTTGCAGGTCACATAAAGATGACGGTGAAGGTGACGGCAACGGTTTTAAGTCATTTGTAAATGAAAGAATTTTATTTGATATATTTTTCTTCTATCAAACCCGGGTGATTTGATAGTTGTTTTATGACACTACTTTAAAGAATGTACAGGGTTATATCAAAATATCTTCATCATTTTATATTTTCCAAAAATTAAAAATGCAACAAAAAGCTAGAAAAGATGTAGATTTTATTTGATGGACTGAATATTTATTTACCTATTGTAACAATAGTTATAACTTCCGTAGTAAAAAACTATCCAATAAGAACGCACGGTCGTAGAAAAATTACATTTTTTTCAATGGTCTCGATTCATTATTTATTTAACAACTTATTTATTATCTTCTATATTATATTATATAATAAATAAATCCTCAATTTTAAATAAATAATAACATGAAAACTTACTTAATTTATCTACTTAACATATATCCACCAAAAGATTGTTACATTTCAATAACATTGTGTAATAGAAATTGAAAATTTCCAAAAACATTGTGGTTAATTGCCACAAACAACCAAACCATATAATAAATAATATATCACCAGAAGATTTTTTATAACAAAACATTGAAATTTTTTATATTCTTCTTGAATAAATATTTTATATTATTTTTCCCATAACCAAACAAGGATTTTTGCTACCCATATCTCTGGATTTGATCTCGAAAGATAATATATTTAATCTTGTAGCTGCTTTTAAACGGATATTATGGATATCAAGTTGAAATAATTCAAAACACGTACTATAACTGAAATCCCGGGTTAAAAATATGAAAATCTCCTTTTCCTAGATGCAATATTTCGCTACGCTATGATAGAGTTTCGACATCGCTTTAACAACACAACATCGACAAGAATGGGATGAAAAATTTCCATACATCGACAGTTCGGTTACCACCAACAAGGGTTGAACTCATTCATGAAATTCGCAGTCTTCACTATTAAACCACTATTTTTACTTTTTATTTTTGTGACATATTAATTAGTATTTTTCAGAATAAGTTCCTGTCTAACTTTGTTGATAATATTTTATTATTTTGGCTTTGATGGAAACTAAACTATCAATTGCTTCAACCCTTACTACGTGAAATATTACCACAATTAACAACTAAAATTAATTAATAACAACAGAAATATAACATATATTACTCAACTGGTTCCACAAGCTACTTTGCATCGTCACTAACTTAAAAACTCGCGTATTTATACTATTTCTCAATTCTCGAACATTCTTGAATTCACCACGCTCTTCGTAAACGGCGCAGACCAGAAAAGTCTAGAACAAACCCTGCGCATTCGCCAAAATTTATAGCTCAGCGGCAGAACCGGCTTTTGAGTTGCGACTGTAACAGTATTATACTCTTCTTTAAATCTTACTTATCTGGCTCTATAGATTGTATTTGTGTATATTGTAAAATATAAAGTAACATATTATTGAATTTACTTTATGGAATATTATCATATACATATACTTAAATATTTGTTGATACAATATTTTGTGTCTAATTACAAAATTTTAATGGTTTGACCAATATAGACAGCATTACATTCTGTACATTCAAGTTTATATATCCCAGACCTTTTTAATGGGGATATTTTCGTTTTTACATTCAATTGTTTTTTACTTACATTGCTTTCTGTTTAAAAAGAAATTGTTGTATTTGTTGTTGAAGATATTATCTTTGAAATATTACAAGTATATGTGATGGTTTTGTAATTTTGTAGTTCTTTAGTTTTTTTCAGGAAATATTATTTGTAACGCCATCTTTTCCTTTTATTTATCAATCAATTTATTTATTACATGCAATGGAAAACCGTTGGATGTTGCTATTTGTTTAATTATAATAATTTCTGTCTCAAAATTATACAGGAATAATAAATATAAGCATCAGTTTCGACTCTTTATATCTGACAAATTTTATACAAAGTTTTCGAGAATTAGGACTGTCAAAATGTTGTGAGACACGTAAATTAGATTAGAGACAACAAATAGTATAATTATACACGAAGGTATTTTTTCCACTACTAGCAAAATTGAGGACAAAAATTAAAAATAATTCACAAATGCACCACGAGAAGCGTTTACTCCGTCTTCTGACTGACAAGTACACTGTCAGTTTTCGATATATTATAAACGTAGGTACTCGTTATGTCATCAGTCATTTTTGGTTGAGCGCGAATTTTAAACTAATGGCATTTTTATTCAAATAATTTTATCTTGAAAGGTTATCCTGGGTATACAAAATTATGTTGCACAAGTATATACTATAACTATCCCTGAATTCTCAAAATATTTGAACAGAAAATTATTAACCACTAATAGAGAAATTCAACTTCTCAGTTGGCTAGAATAAGCAATAATTGTCAACTTCAGCTAGTAATGGAAAAAATTGTATTTTTTATTTTTGTGAGGATCACTACTCCAACGATTCTAAGGCCCCAGACCTAAGCCTCGTAAGCTTGTGCGGTGATCCACCACTGAATATTTTCTTCTTATATTAAATTAGTATAGATTTTTGTGGAAAAAGCGTAAGCGATTAATGGAGAGAAACAAGAATAAACAATGAGAAATCGATCGAATTCGAAACAAAAATGTATTACGAGATTCAGCTTTAATAAAGTTAAGCGTTCTCTATGCTGCATAAAGCTGTCAATACTGTTGATTCTGGTGGCAATTTGTATTTTAAACAGATGTTAGGTGCAACAACGATCGATCCAACTGCAGAGTTTGTTTTCGATGGCTCTGTGTAAACAGATACGTGATCTGTACGATTATTGAGAAAATGAAAGAAGTGATTTTTAAAATTTGAATACCTACCGTTATAATTAATCATTTCCTCTTTCCTAATGACTTTTATTGAAAATATATCTTGGTTCCAATATTTATGTTTGTTATCTTTTCGATAGATAATTTAAATCCACTGAAAGGCCATACCACACCTACTTACAAAAAAAAACCGATTGTGAAACAGTTTATTATCTGATCTGAACTATTCCTCGAAGATGTGCGTTTTTTTTATATTCAAATTAATGTGTCTCGACAGTCGAGGTCACTGACTCGTCCACAATGTGTATTACAATGATATTAATTCTTCCTTTTTTTAAGGTCACTTTTGTGATTCTACTAGTGTGTTCTTCGTAGTCTCAGTTTTTTGTCAATTGAATATTTATAGATCTTCATAGCAGTGCTGAGTAGGGTTATTCATTTAATATTCATTGTAAAATTGATACGATTATTAATATTTCATAAATATCGAGTAGTTTACTTCAATTCATGCTACATTTTTCCAAATCTTGATTTATTTATTTCCTTGGCCATGCCATTGTCCCACATTATGTCCTAAAAGTTTACTCTGTGCTCTTTTTGGAACAAACTATATAGGAGCTCTCACTTATTAATAAATTGTATTTGTTATTATTTATTTGGGGTGACGTTCACTGAGACCCAAAATATCTATTGTGTCCCCTTACTTTCACTTAGTTTCTGAGGAGACTCTCAGAAACAAGTAGCTCCTTTAGTCCTATTTCCCGGAGGAATTTCAGGATGTCTGCAGGCTTCAACTTAGGTAAATGTTCCTCTTCAATCCAGTAATCTCCCAGGTGCTGTGCTCTAGGATTCTGAAGTGCTGTGCAGTTGGAAAGTATGTGGATGGAGTTTTCTTCTTCCATTCCACAAAATCTACATTCTTCTTCCTCCACAATTTTGAGCTTTTTCAGGTGCCCATTCAGGCGACAATGTTCCGTTAGGATCCCTGTTAAAACTCTTGGCGCAGTTTTACTTTGACTTATGCATTGATTTGAACTCAACAGGTTGTAGTTACCCAGAAGAGTATTTGATTGTATAAGCTCTACTAGATCTTTCCAATGGTCAGATCTTCTCTTTTTCTCGGCTTTACCTATTTCTTCCAATATTACACTCCAACCGGTATCTCGTGACAAGGCGGAGCTTCCAGTAGGTAGAGAGAGAACGTTTTCGGCCAGACTGGGATGGAATTTACCCGAACATTAGATATTAAAATTTTGTAAATTGGGGCTAACTTCGCCAAAAGGTTCAGGCCATTAGTGAATAGACAGTAATAATTTATTATTTTATGACATTTGTATATATACATAACCTTCAACATAGGTCCTATTCATCCCTGTCATGTGACCTGTTCATTATCCACATCTACTATCCACTGGTGAATAATGTAAGTCATTATACATACTTGTAGAAAATATTAACATTATCAAATAGTCGTGAACACAATATAATAATAAAAGTCTGCTATTAATTTTAAAAGAAAAATATTAGTGCTAAAGATCTGTTATCGATTGATTCTGTTCTAAAAATGATGGTGTAGAATTTGTTGCGCTACTGATGCTCTCAGAAAGCGTTTCAAAGAACATCCACGTGATGGATTTTATAGATTTATTATACCTTTACTAGTTTAGCCCCTAACATATGTGCAGCCCGGCCCGCAGGGACAACGAAAATTAATCATGATTTATTTATGAGGTGCTTCTTTCGCGTGACAGAGATGTATACTGAAAGTTACATTCAAAAAGGCATTATTGCCAAGATAAAATCATCTTTAAGATACATTCAACTTTTTTTTTACTTGTGTATAAAATATGTCGATGATTTATGCCCGATTTGTGAATGTCTTAACATTATTTAAATTTATATTGTGCGTAAATAAAATGGCTATACTTCATTTAAATATTTTAGAAGTTAAAACAGATTGAAAAGATTACAGTCTGTTCATACTGTTGATGCTGGGATTTTCGTTAATTTCTTCTAAAATTGTTTTTATTGGTTGCTGTCATTACCATGTTCAATGAGGGTCGAACATTGTTTATGGTTTCCTTAACTTGGGTAGATAAGTGTTTTGATAGTCGCAAACATGTTCATGGACCATCACACACTAACGATAATTACTAATCTGAAATTTGCATTTGCTGACAATCTAGATTTAATGACCAATACGGATAAAAAATATAGTAGTATGGAAGAGGACTCTATAATTAAATTAAATGAATATAAATGCAAAGAAAACAAAAATCAGGATGATGGCAAAATATTTAGAAAGGTTGAATATATGAATTAATGAAAGTATAATCGAACCTAGTGACCTACTTCAAATATTTAGGAACAACAATTGACAGCACTAGTAATTAGGAAAAGGATAAAAACTTACCGCAGTCTCGAGAATAGTGGAACAAGACTACCAAAAATTAGGCAGGCCAAAGTGTTCATCCAAATTCACGAAGTACATATGTATATTGAAAAATTCTTAGCCTACTATAGAACCAAACAAAATTTTAATGTCAAAATATTTTATTACTCAACATATTCTCCTCTTAATTGAGTACATTTATTACAGCGATCCTGCAACGTCTCTAGACCTTTCAAAAAAAAATTGTTTCTTGTTCTGCAAACCAGACCTCCACAGCTTTTATTACCTCCTCGTTGGCGGAAAATGTACGACCTTTCAAACTTTTTTTCAGTTGAGGAAAGAGATGATAGTCGGACGGAGCCAAATCTGGTGAATAAGGGGGGTGTTCTAGTAATTCAAACTCTAAATCACGAATTTTTTGCATGGCAACATGAGATTTGCGTGCAGGGGCCTTGTCCTGCAAAAACAAAACACTTTTGGATAGCTTTCCGCGTCTTTCCTCTTTAATTTTTTCCCGTAGAGTGGTCAGTAATGTCGAATAGTAATCTCCGGTTAATGTTCTACCCTTATCCAAAAAATCAATCATGATTACTCCATGGCAATCCCAAAAAACTGAAGCAAGAATTTTTCCAGCAGATTTTTGGAAACGAAACTTCTTAGGTCTTGGAGAGGACGAAGGACATTGATCACCAAGGGTATTAAGCATATCTTCGTAAAACTGCTTACCTCGTAACCCTTTTAAATACAGGTACTTGATGATGGCTCGATACTCCAATTTTTCGATTTTCACAATTTCGGTGGACATCTTTTTTCTTTTAATTTATTGCGTAACTCTGGTTTACTTTTTTGACGTCCAACTTCACACTGACACTTCTAATGAGTTATTGTTCATTGCTATGGTAACGCAATATTTTGTTTATGTAAGGAACTGGTCTAGGCTAACTAGATATCAATAGATCCTCGTACCTAATGAGCCAGAACAAGGAATTGTAGACTTTACTAACACATGAACGACATCGGATTGGCAAACACAACCATATGCAGGTTTTGCCTCGGGCTTTGCCAAGAAGTTGAGGATACCTCAGCACACATACTGTGCTACTGCTAATGCCTGACTAGAATGAGGTTTTCAATGATAGGAGAGGAAAAACCACAACCATCCCGATATATGGATTGATAATGCTCCATACCGCAATGTCCAGCTGGACAAATAATGTGCAACTATGTGCTCTAGAGAAAATAAATGAGGGAATAGCTTCGACAAAAAATATGTCTTACAAATAACATGTCAAAAACTGATCTGTATAGTACAATTAAATTTTACAGTTCTGTTATAATTTTCATAATCGGGTTCCCACATTTACATTAAATATTCTATATGTCTTAAGCCATAAGCCGATGCATCTCTCGGTATATTGCAATAAACTAGAAGCAGGAAAAATCTGTCTCTATCTCTCTTCCTCCGAATACTTTCTCTTTTTACGCTGCTCGTCACATTTCCACGTCTAATTTTAAGTTTGAGAAGCTGTTCAGAGGGTCAATTCTATAAGAAGTGGTTAAGAATTAACGGTACGCCCGAGGGTACGCCGTTAAATTTGACTAAGTTTACGCTATTATAAACGTTTTAATCTATACATGGTCAAGATTATGATTCAAATTTCAACATGTATGGTATCCAATAAAGAGTTTTCCGTTAATGCTTTAAAACTTAATATGCATACAGACTAGCAGAAATGGGTTAGAAGATATTCTTATTTTTAACTGTGCGTTGAAATTTAACATTTGCTTACAGAATTGCACCTCAGATCGCATTTATTTTACGAAAACCAGGCCATATTATTTGTTAAGAATTGTAAAACTACTTTAATTAAAATAATTGTATCTACTG
>CAJUYH010005609.1:4013-22681 GCA_910591685.1 Galerucella tenella | reverse complement strand
TTAAAGTTACTCAACATTAGATTGATATTACAATAATAACAATCAATCAAGTCAAGTAAAATTGAATGAAATGTCAAAAAATTGACCATATAATGCCTGATATGGGAAAAATAAAGCAATAATTATCAAGTTTATATATTTTATTGAATAAAAAAGTATACAATAAATGAAACGTTTTTTTTACATATTTCAATGACAAACACGAAGAAAAATAAATGTTGGGAATTCAACAACAATGCTGGGAAGTTCAAAGCTGTATGGAAGAATAACTACTTCTGTCACTTTTCATTTGATAAAACATGTTTTTTTATAAAGATAGAGCTTACCGGGTGCACCCCACATTACAGTCTTTCACAATTGGGCGGAGTAGAATTCAATGAGACCTCTGGCGTAACTGTCGCAACGAGTAAAATAATTCGATTTGCATTTTTTTCTATTATATGCAAGTCAAGGTAATTACCGCAAATTTTTTTTTTATTTGTTTAATTTTGTGTCAGTGACAAGTTTAAAACTGTGTTTCTCTATTTAACTCAACTGTCATCATTTCTAAGGTAATATTCTTATATAATTAGAGATATTATGGAAGAGGTTATGTTATTCTGTTTTTTGTTTTCATTGCAGATCAAAGAGAAAATAAGTCGGTCGATTGGTATTAAAGATTTAAAATATTACTCAATACAAACCTACCTTCCCTGCAACTTTTGTAGATATAATTATATCAAAAATAAAATAAAAACACGAAATCAGACCTATAACTAAACAAGTTAATTGAACGCTTGTTGCACTTTTAGCAAATACACATAGATTCAAAAGTTTTGCATCACCCTAAATCTCCGAAAAAAAAAAGTGTTTTTTATAAATGGATCAGAGATTAATGAAATAGTTAGTTTCAATAAAAAAAACGTGTATATTTGTCAAAATTTTTTATTATCCAATAATAAACTTGCTTTAAACATAAAAAGTATTCTTAGAAATTAAATAAATGTAATACAAACTGATTCTTTTTAAAGAAAAGGTTGAGTGAGAACCTGCATGAGAACTTTTAATGAAGAGTATTTCCACCTCTAGAATTTATGCAAGCTTGAAGTCGCCTGCCCTTGCTGTTTACCAAATTATTGATATTCTGTTGAGGAATATTTCGCCATTCTTCTTGGGCCGCATGAACAAGCTCTTGTACACTCCTGGGTGGATATCTGTGTGCTGCCACTGCCCTGGCAAGCATGTCCCAAGCATGTTCTATGGGATACATGTCAGGAGATAAGGCAGGCCAGTTCAAACGATTGATCCCTTCAGTTTCAAGATACTCATTCACAGCTCTGGTCCGATGAGGTCGGGCGTTATCGTCCATAAAAACGAAGGAATTTCCAACAGCTACGCGCCATAGTCTTACGTGAGGATGTAGAATCTCTCTGAGATACCTATCACCAGTCATCGTTTCCTCCACATGAATTAATTATGTGCGATCATTTAACATGGTACCAGCCCAGCACTCCCTCCTCTGAAGGGCGGCACGGGGCGAGCATGGGCAAGCTGAGCAGCTCTCGTTGGATCCCGCCACACACGTATTCGATGGCTATCTTGTACCAAACAAATCCTTGTCTCGTCGGAAAAAAACACCGAATTCCAAAATTCTTCAGGCAAGACCGCGTGTTCTTGAGCCCACTGTAGTCGGTGAACTCTGTGCTCAGGTTATGGTCTGGGCACTCTTATTGGTCGGCGACACCTCAAACCTGTCGCAAGTATTCGTCTTCGTAATGTCGAGATCGATACTTGAACTCCCAACGCATGTCTCATATCTCTTTGGAGTGCTGGTATTGCCATGGTCGGGTTTCTTCGGATATTTAAGTGGATATAGCGGTTCTGCCGCTGATTAGTAACACGCCTTCTACCGCTTCTAGGTCTATCACGAAGAGAATTGGTCTGGAGATACCGGTTCCATACACGAGACACATAACTTTGCCAAACGCCAACTTTGTTTGCCACGAACCTTTGAGAATGACCTTCTTCAACTAAAGCCACTATTCTTGCACGGTCAATCTCACTTATGACTTGACGATTAATGTTTGCACTTAAAATCGTGAAAATCTAATGCCTTGAATGTTAAAATGATCGCACTAAAAATGTACATACAAAAAAAACTGTGAACATGTATATTGCAAAAAATATGGAACATATTGAAATGGTAAACATTGATAAACAAGTCAACAAAAAATTGTTAGCGCAAAAAAATTCCTCCGCATCCGAAGAAGGTGATGCAAAACTTTTGAATCTATGTGTATAAAGCACACCTATTACTCCAAAAATAAAAATATTAGTAGTCAAAATTTAGTTTAACATCACAAAATACTAAAGCACAATCAAAGAAACCCTGTATATTATTTTTGCTTTCAAATTTACAGTCAGGTTGAGGACATGTTAGGCTATTAGCCCTGCAAAAAGAAAATAAATCACCCAAAAAACAAAAAAAATATTTTCAATTAAAAACGCACTCTTTTATTTTGGCCCACAGTGTACTTTATATATATACATTTCAATTTTCTAGATCTAGATCAGTAAGACCTTTATAATCACATTTATATGTCTTCGACCAAGCCCATTGTTCTCTACCACACACTTCAGAAAGGTTCTAAAATAGAGCTGCCTTATAAATGCCCAAAGTCTATTTTTAAACTAAACGGGTAAAAAGTTGTCCGGTTGCATTGTTCTATACTCGAATGTATTGTTTAGTATATTTTAGCTTCGGAGATAATGTGGTTTGTATCATTTGGCAACAGAAAATTTCGAAACCGAGATGGAAATGAATAATAAATTTGGAGATGTAGTATCCAGTTTCGATTAAATTATTTTTTTATATAAAATTAAGCTTACATGTTTCATGAAAGACTTTTCAAAATCAATATTCTACTCTGGAGAAACAAGCCAAAATCTTACTATAGTCAGTACTTGATATTTTTTTGTGTAACTGCAGAAAGCTGTAACTTTTTTTATATGAACATTAAATAGAGACATCTGGCTTCAACCAAATGGTGCGCCCCCCTATTTCGCAAGATCTGCTCGTATGCGGTATTTTCAGGTAGATGGATAGGTGGAAGGTAACCTATTGAATGGCCAGCCAGATCCTCAGTGCTCAATTCTTAGTACTTCTTTTTATGGGGGTACTTGAGAAGCAAAGTTTTTAAGATTATAGCTGCAAATTTTGAGGAGCTGAAAGCCCTCCTAAAAAATAAATGTAGATCAATTTCGTCCCAACAATAACGCCATTTCTCTAAATGAAGACTCCCTGTATATATATTTTAAATACTAATGGACGGGTCGAAGTATTTAAAAAAAAATTATAATTGAACTATTGAATTTACTCCAAATTACAGAATCTCCCTGTATAAATAACTTAAAACACTGTACTATCTACAAAACAATGAAACTATAAGCCCAGACAACTTATCTGAGATGGGATCAAAATAACTGTAAACATAATAATAACATACCATAGAACCAAACAAAATTTCAATGTCAAAATATTATATTACCCAACATATTTTCCTCTTGATTGGATACATTTATTACAGCGAACCTTTAAGGTCTCTAGACCTTTCAAAAAAAATGTTTCTTATTGCTCTGCAAACCAGACCTCCACAGTTTTTATTACCTCCTCGTTGGAAGAAAACTTACGACCTTTTAAACTTTTTTTCAGTTGAGGAAAGAGATAATAGTCGGACGGAGCCAAATCTGGTGAAAATGGGAGGTGTTCTAGTGATTCAAACCTTAAATCACGAATTTTTTGCATGGCAACATGAGATTTGTGTGCAGGGGCGTTGTCCTGCAAAAACAAAATACCTTTTGATAGTTTTCCGCGTCTTTTCTCTTCAATTTTTTCCCGTAGAGTGGTCAGTAATGTCGAATAGTAATCTCCGGTTATTGTTCTACCCTTATTTAAAAAATCAATAATGATTACTCCATGGCAATCCCAAAAAACTGAAGCAAGAACTTTTCCAGCAGATTTTTGGACACAAAACTTCTTAGGTCTTGGAGAGGACGAAGGACATTGATCACCAAGGGTATTAAGCATATCTTCGTAAATCTGCTTACTTCTTAACCCTTTTAAATACAGGTACTTGATGATGGCTCGATACTCCAATTTTCGATTTTCACAAATTCGGTGGACATTTTAATTTATTGCGTAACTCTGGTTTACTTTTTTGACGTCCAACTTCACACTGACACTGAGTTCGTTGCTATGGTAACGCAATATTTTGTTTATGCATCCTCGTATGTAATATAATGGATAGCTGTATAAATAAAATCCCTATTCTTTACAGTTGGGCTGTAAACTGCAGACGGATGATAAAAATAGTATTAGGAAAATAATTGGTTGAAATAGTAGTTTACCTAACTAGTGCGGAAAGTGATACTTCTCCGCACGCTATTGCAGATGGCCGAACGACGCTTTAGCGGAGTTCGGCCAGCAATCGCGTGCGGAAAAGTCACTTTACGCACGTGTTAGGTACACTATTTTTTCTACTAGCATGCGGAAAGAACCCAAAAGTAATCATAAATCAACATTTCTCATTATATACATATCAACAAATTAATTATTATTATTTGACATTCATTTGATGAGGCTTATACCAGGGCCATCAAAAAATTATTGAAAAATAAGTTTTTTTTTTATTAAAAATTATAGCAGCATTATAATAAATTTATTAATTTTTCAGTCATTTGGTAAACTTGGATATACAAAATACATATTTTGAATATTCAAATGTCAGTATATTCCTCAAATGTCAATAAATTTACTTTCCGCACTAGTGCGGAAAAGTGACTCTTTCCGCACGCTTTTTAGTGCGGAAAAGATTCACTTTCCGCACGTTAGTAGAAAAAATATTTTCAGTGGAAATTGCTAGCAGTAACTTGAGTTTAAGGATAACGTAAATGACAACCATCTTCGGATTCAATTCATTTTTTAGGATTAGATCTTTCCCAACAATCTTCTTTTATGAAAATCATAATATAAAAAGTATAAACTGAATGTGTGTATTGAAACATTAGTTAACGCAAAAAGTAATTGGTATCACAAAAAAGGTATTCTTAAAAAGGGAGCCACCAGGGCCGTTCCTAGGGTAGGTATTTGTGTGAGAATAATCTGCTCCCCTCTTACTTTATCGATATGATTTTTTCCTGGAATATTTTTCCCTTGAATTAAACAATGGAAAATTGTGAAATAGCCGGAAGTAATTGCTGAGCTTAGAGAAAAAACCAACCCCCATGGACGAATCATGCGAGTTTCCATACAGCTCGAAAAATAATTTGGTTTGTAAAGCAAGAAAGAAAATATTTAATTAATGGAATATCCCCCACACAGTCCCGAAACGGCTTTATTACTTTACAAAAATTGAGAATAAACTGCGTGGTCAAACGTTCTAGTCCCTGGAAGATGTGGTCAACGCCTTCAAAAACACTTCTAGAAAAAGGAAGTATTCCAGAAATGGGACATACACTATTACACTGTGTCCTCGTAAGTTCGCACCATATGAGAAACTTTTTTAATATCAATTTTAGGAAAAAAACTTACTTCTCATAAAATGGTCTGCATTATCTAAAACCTATAATACAGTCATCAAATATCAATTTTTTTCAGTATAATACGAGGTTTGTCAAAAAATATGAATTTAACTCAGGAGTAAAGTACCTTTAAATTTGACGATATCGAGAAATGGTATTGAAAAAAGTTGATCAGAACTGAAAACTACGTTCAAATTGCATCCATTTACATTGAAAAAATAGGTTTTGTAATTGTTTAATATTGTTTCTATTTTCTTAATAACGCTACCATATTTGCGTGAAATTCTAACGCGTTCTTACTTCTTACAGTTAGTGTCAAATATTTGTAGCTATCAAACATTCATTGGTTTGTCAACGCATCCTAGATTACACGTAACTACAGTAAAATTTGCATTGTTATTGTATCTAGAAATAAATTTTAAAAATCCATTTTTCCAATGTAAATGGATATAATCGTTATTTGAACGTAGTTTTGAATTCTCATCAACTTTTATCCATAATATTTTCCGATATTGTCAAATTTAAAGGTACTTTACCCTCGAGAATAGTTCATATTTTTTTAAAAACCTCGTATAATACTAAAAAAAAACTGATATCTGAAAATGGGCCTTCTCAATAGATGCTCAAATCTCAAAACAAATATTTTATTTGAAAGCTTACTGATAATTTTTCACTTTGTGCAGCTTTGTTTTCAATATACATGTCACAAAGCTGAAAAAAAAGGTAATTTGAACACGCGTTTGACCTTGGGACAAGTGACGTCATAAGGTCTGGAGTTATGTTGGCAGTATTTTGTCAAAATAGCTGGCCAAATGCTGCTACGGTTACGGCCGAGGCTAAAATATCTAACGAAGAAGCAAATGTTCCTCGTTTTCGTCAACTTCTTTTGAGCTTTTGCTTTTTCGAACCATGATTTTCGTCTGTTTTCATCTCGAGGAACGTAAATGAATATTTTGCTTGGGCAATTAATATTGTTATTTTAACAAAAACAAATAATCCAGAATGAAAGAGAATATCAATATCAATTTCGAGGTTACATGAGATGTCAAAATCAAAAACCAGGGAATCAAACTTTACAAACCCTATGGAAATAACGGTCTGTCGTTTTCAAGGTCGTAGGCTCTTTGACGTCACGAGGGATGGAGGAGTGACGTCACGTTCAAACCGCGCGTTGCTTTCCGTTCTTTTGATAATTTTTTTAGGATAGAAATCAAGCTCCAAAAAAAAATAAAATTTTTTTTCCATAAAATACTTTAATTTAAACAAATAAAAAAATTACTGGAAAGGCCCATTGTATTTTAGATTTTAATACATGCGTAACTTTCCATGAGAAATAAGTTTTTTTTCTAAAATTGATAATAAAAAAGTTTCTCATATGGTGCGAACTTGAGTGGACACAGTGTATAATTAGTTCATGTATTTTCGTATACATGAATCAAAAGTGAGGTTAGGTGTCAATCGGACAAAATTTTCAATTTTACGACCGAAACTGTAGTTCAAAACCGTTGTTACAACTTCGTCGTATGCTTGATGGAAAATATTACGTCTCTATACTTTAATGTATGTAATAACTGTCATCACAGTATGAGACTGGGATCCTCCGCACCACTTTAGAGATATAAAAATTGATTCTGGCAAAACATCAGACTCTCACAGTTTGGAAACGTAATATTATAAATCTATTAAGTAGAATTGGAAATTCTTGCAGACAAGGAAATTTCTGAACTTTACGAATCGCTGACCTAAAATGATTGTAATTGCTGACGTTACATCTCTGCCAAGAAAAAAGATTGAATGAAGAATAAAAGAGAAGAAGATCACAGTTTTTCCTGTGTTATGAGATTACATATTCGAACGTTTTTTACGATATTACATATCATACATTTTTTAAATCGAAATAATTTTTTTGTTATTTAAAATTGACATTGAGTTGAATTGTATTATCATAACAGCCAAGAAGTAACGTACATTGCTCTAGAAATTTGTTCCTTTTATGTTAATGCAGGTGCAACGTACTGGCATTCCTTGTAAAACTCATCTCTTGAAATGGATATTTTCTGTATTCTCTCCAGGAATCAGTGCATTGCCTTGAGCTGCATGTACTTTATTTTTTATTCAAATAAGATAAGTTCCTTTGATACTGGTTTATTTTCTATTTTTATTACATCAACATAAAAAAAAACCTTGATGTAACTTTCGCTTTATATTTCTCTAGTACACTGAACAATCCATTGAGAATTTTTCCTGTAGGATGTGCTCCAGGATAAGCAACAATATTGTATTTCCTAATGGTCCCACAAAAGAAAGTAAAAATGCAACTTTTAGCTAACACTTCTCCTATACATCGTCTTGAGCCTATAAATAATAAAATATAATCGATTAAATAATATAAGCTCGTGATTAATTCTTAATTTGAGCTTCAAAGGATATAGGTAGTCATAGCCATACGGCAGTCAATTTTTTGTATTTCAAAAGAAACTATCTTAATTGCTGTAAGTGCAGTTTCGGCATATCCAATGATAAAATTGAAGCAAAAAAGTACACAACTTTTAAAGTCAAATTTCTTCTTTTTCCAAGCACTACATAAAATATCTGTACATTGTAGCATATCGGCTTCGAAGATATAAGAAAGATCAATAACACTTTCTTAAATAATAAAATGAAAAAGTTGAAACAAATAAGGCTATTCTTACCTATTGAAAAAGGAATAAAAGCGTCATGAATTCTTAACTTTCCATTATCACCTAAAAATCTTTCAGGTATGAATACGTCGGGGTCAACCCAGTATTCCTTGGAGCTATGAGCTGAATAAAGACTGTATAAAACAGTTGTATCCTGAAAACATAATCATATAGTTCGTGATATAAATATTTTTTTCTCCGATCGTGGGAGAAGTGACACTATTTTGACCTGTTTTCTATGCGCAAAGCTCAACATTCCAGAATAGTGGGCAGTTGCTAAGCAATTGGAAAATAGCAGTGCAGTAATATTCTCTACCTACGACCCCCCCTGTAATCAGTCAATAACACACAGTCGGTATCAATAATAGATTTTTTTGCCACTACTAGCTGTGAAGTTGACAATTATTGCTTCTTCTAGCCAACTGAGAAGTTGAATTTCTCTATTAGTGGTTGATAATTTTGGTCAATAATGGACAAATTCGAATATTTTGAGGATTCAGAGATGGTAGTTCAACAAAAATGTACGCAACATAATTTTGTATACTCAGGAGATTGTCTTTAATATATTTGCTGCTTGAAATTACCTATCAGGATAAAATTATTTGAATAAAAATGCCAGTAGCTTAAAATTCGCGCTCAACCAAAAATGATTGATGACATAACGAGTACGTTCATTATAATATATCGAAAACTGATAGTGTACTTGTCAGTCAGACGAAGGGGTAAACGCTTCTCGTGGTGCGTTTGTGAATTATTTTTAATTTTTGTTTTAAATTTGACTAGAAGTGGAAAAAATTAATACAACATGGTGGTGAAGACATATTTATGAACCTCGTACCTTATTCCGCTTGTAGCAAAGCCCCTCGCGGAATAATTTTGGTGCTCGGTCAATAATAATAGTCTTCATTTGGTGTATAATATACTATTTTTGCTGGAGCTCCTACATAAATTTGTTAAATCGAATCGTAAATTTTTCCTTGGAAAACAGTGAAATAGAAAACTCGAAAATTCAATTAGTTGCTTCTTACCTGAAACATCGAAAATTTCCGCTCTCTTTTTTAAAATGATAAAAAGTTCGGTCAATCTTCTATCACTTCGTTCCAGCCTGGATCCAGCAATAATTACCCAAAGTACGTTAAGCACCGACAAGGGTATAATTTTATCAAATTCTATTTCTTTGTCAATACTTTCTTCAAAAACGTTCAATAAATCATCTAGTTCATCTTGTATTAATTCTTGCATCAAGTTTTTTCCAAATCCAAGTTTCCGCAGATGTTCCTTCACAAACTTTCTTTGTATTCTGGAAAACTCACCGTCAGTCATGGTAATACCTGAAAAATTGCTATTTTATTGGACCTCAAGTAGTATTAATAATATTTGTAGTGTCATATCGATATTTTTTGCCTTGATAGAATATTTTATGAAAACCATAAGGGCTTTTAAGGTTTTGATTGATTCGTTAGGTTGTTGAACCCCACCATGATGCAGCTATACGCGCTCGTTGCCTTAACAGAAATAATTGCCCCTTTTGTACACATACAGTGATACAACGGAAATAAAAAAAAGGGATTAACTCACAGATTGAACTCAATACTCATGTAAGAGGCATTTATGGCCATAGACTTCGCCTGAACGAAATCTGGCAGTTTCAAGCTCTACTAGTTTGGCTAACCTCCATCCTATTGAGTTATTTTTATGGAATCGATTAGGAATGAAATTTTCATCAAAAAGTGGATACAAAATTATTAAAAAGCGATCCTATCATTTAATAAACTGGTTGCAAAAAATACTAACCTTTTAGTGTTCCCATGCCCCTGAGTTTGATAAAAAAATTATTGGGTCTCCCTTGAAATTCTTCTCTGGACATAATTTCTTTTATCAATGGAAGTGACGATACTATCACAAAAGGCTGCAATCCTAATCGAAGACCCAATATATCAGTATTGTATATTTGACCTAATGCTTCAAAAGCTCCATGTAGTCCACAGTGTTTATTTTTCATTCGCTCTACTACTAGTGCATTTCCAAGGAAAGGTAACCATGGTGGACCTGAAAAATTATGCTGCTAGAGAACCTGCGTGAAGACCTCTTCTGATAATTTTGTAAGTTCATACATGAGATCGAGTAGTTTAGAAACCTATTAGGTATATGACTTCACTATATAGTACGTGCATAGTTTTTTATTATTTCTTTTAGTTTGTGCAAATTTAATTCATTGATATTGAAGTAAGTGAATTGACACAAAAAATATTAGTTTTATATAACCAAAATATAGTGATATTGAGTACCTATGAAAAATGCTGAAAACAAGTCAAGATCTGTGAACACAGATTGTTGCGTTGTTTTTGTATTCGATTCGGAACTACATAGAGAATAATGTATCGAAAGTATAGCATTTAGTTTTTTATTAATAACTCAAAAACTATTAATATTTAAGGAATTTTGCAAAAAATATCCTTACAGAAGAGGAAATTTTCAATAAAAAAGTTCCGACTCCCGGAACTCTCTATCTCTATTATTTATAATTTTAATTCAACGTAATAAAATGTTCTTCAACTTCCTTGTTTATTGCAAACTGAGAAAAATGTATGAATAATGGTCTTAAAAATGTTTCGTGTCGTGAAGTTTCAATACTTTGTTTTTAATAAGTAATATAAGTTAGCAAAAAATGGAAAATCAGTTATTGTCAACTTGGAAAAATTATGAGCAAAGTAATGAACTTTTTCAAACTTCAAACTTCTTAGTCTTGGAAGAGCTCCACGCCGCGAAACATTTGTACTATCTGATTTCCACTATGGGGCCAACGATAAATTACGTCACACGAATTTTAGGACTTTTTAACCGCTCCTTCCGCTCTAGTCACAGGTTGTCACATTTTTAGAACCCCTCCTCCCTGATGTAACGTCATAGATTTCCCAATTTTATGCATGTATTTGAAAATAATCGAAAGAAAAAAGTTATTTTAATTTTTTTCTTATTTTTATTAAATAATATTTCATAAAATGACATAGAGTCAAATATTTAATATGTAACGTCAGCTTTTGACCCCTCCTGCCCCTTGTCGCGCAATGTCACATTCTGGTGATACCCCCCCCCCCCCCCCCTTTAACGTGTGACGTAATTTACGGATGACCCCTATTCAACATTTTTCACATAGCCATTTTTCATATTTGTTGATTTTTGGAATCCTGTCTTAAATATTATAATGTTTGACATTTTCTTTCATTTAATCATTCTGCACTCAAAGCAGATGCTTATTTTCGACACTAGCGTCATTAACAAGGTCACGCAGGTTCTATATAGTGTGTCCGCTTAGTGCGACACTGTTCTATCACGGCATCATAGAGCCCTCCCCATTTAAATTTCATTTATGTTGAAAGCTATTTAAATGAATTAAAATTAATTACTTGTATCATAATAGTGAAAATTATAATGATTCACAAATCCATTTCAGTCAATAAATAACACATTTAAAAAAAATACTGAATTTTCTGTTTTGACCCATGTACAAAAATTAGGTTTTTTCTGGTAATCAGTTTCTATCTCTTCTGCAGTTTAAGCTTTGTCAAACAACGGATTATTTCAAGCCATTTGGATCAGAATAATAATAATATTATTTTGATGGTGGAACTTGTTATTTCTTTAAGCTTTAGTTTCACTATTCCCCTGTCAATGACGGAAAACAGCTCGAAACAATAGTTATTTTCCTAACAAGTGCGGAGAGTGATACTTTCCCGCACGCGACTGCAGTTGACCCGAACGACGCGGAGCGGAGTTCGGGCAAACGGTCAAAAGCGGGAAAGACACTTTACACATGAGTTAGGAACATTATTTTTTTATACGACCGTAAACACAAAAAATTATACCAACCCATTTTTCAAAAGTTATTTCATTTCTACATACATATACAACCAAAAACTATTAATTATTATACATATTACTATTAGAAACACAATTTGTTGCATTCTGTAAATTACTTAAAATTGCCGGTCCAGTGGAGTTATTTGGTGTTAACTGGTAAGTAGATGACGTCGATGAGGATGGCATCGGTTGCAGGTCACACAAAGATGACGATGAAGGTGACGGCACGGTTTTAAGTCATTTGTAGATGAGAGCATTTTATTTGATATATTTTTCTTATATTAAGTTGATAGTTATTTTGTGACACTACTTTAAAGAATGTACAGGTTTATATCAAAATATCTTCATTATTTTATATTTTCAAAAAATTAAAAATGCAACAAAAAGCTAGAAAAGATGTAGATTTTATTTGATGGACTATTTCGTAAATATTTATTTACCTGTTGTAACAATAGCTATAACTTCCGAAGTAAAAAAACTATCTAATAAGGTCAAAATTTAAATAATTTTACTTTCCCGCACTAGTGCGGGAAAGTGACACTTTCAAAACTGAAATGCGTGCGGGAAAGTGGGTTAAAACGCACGGTCGTAGAAAAACAAACATTTAGTAGCCCGTTATAGGACACAAAAAAATATTTAAAGTAATTTCCACTATATCGATAGAAATTTTCTTTCAAAATAAATATTATTTTCCAACTTTTCACAGCTTGTAAATTTGATTGTTTATACGTACCTGGTGGATAATTTAAAGGTCGCTTGCCATTATTGAGCATGTACCATAATATTAACACTATAATAATTAATATGAGCAGCATTTTGAATGTTAATGTTTTATCACTATGAATTATTTTTAAACTAAAATAACTCAATCAACACAATACTTTATCAACGGTATAAATTAGCGGGGATATTGATTAGATTTAAAATTTTTTTTTCTTAAAACAATTCACATATTTTGATTGCAGAGGGAGTCTAAGTAAAAACTGGTTCTTATTTCAAATCTTATATACTTTGGCAAGTTTATCTGAAACCGTGAAAGGAATGCAGTCGAAAACATGCGACATTGCCATGTTCAACTATGAAAAAACTGAAGTGCTAACTATGTAGTGATAATAATTATAAATGGGTCTTTTTATTATTAACAATATTAAAAATATGATTAAACGTTAATTTTATAATGTGCTTGTTTTTTGGATTTATTCTATCAACATTATTTTTTCAATTTATGAATATTAAAAGATGAACACTTTTCCAAATTTGTTATGGGTTTCTCCAAGCTCTGGCAGCGTTGTACGAAAACCATAATGACCACACCCTCCGAATTACATAATTGGTGATTTGTATCGACCAGCTGACTTCTTATTGGCAAGCGCGTGAGTGTGATCTTCCCTCTCACTTCGTCAATTGACTGATATTGATTTATCCAATGGCGTTGGTATTGTCAGTGACCTTTGTATTTTCAATATTTTACTTGGTAAAATAGGTACCGTACGCCATTTGTAAGTTTGACAGATATGCGCTATGTTTTTCCTCGCCTCTTACCCATGCCGCATAGCTTCAGATAAACTTGCCAAACAGAAAATTGTTGTGCGACTGGCATAAAGAGCAAAATTAAACAAGCGTCACTAGTTGTTTATTTATTTCCAAGAAAAGTGTCATTCTACGCGAATTACTACATAATCTGATAGTTAAAACAAACTAAAAAGTGCTTGAAATCTTATTTTAGTAAATTTACAGAATTTTTACACGTTTCGAATTAAGCACTAAAAGAACAATTTAATAGTAGACTTCAGATATTGTTATGTGCAGCTTCTTCGCGCATACGACTGCAACTTCCAGACTTCTAGTGGGTTCTTCTTATGTGAAACGGAGTCTACTACTTACTGTACTAGGAAGTACACTTGCTAATTCCCCCAATATGAAGCACAAGAACTTGTTACATTCCAAGTGAAATTTATCAATACCCGGAGGAAGCTTCAAAAAAACACCATCTGTTTTCTCTTATCGAAAAATACTATATGCTGGCACCATCCATTTTCTACTAGGGTTTTTGTCAAGAATATCCACTCATTGCTTGGCCTAGTACTATAATGTTCTACAATTGGGTATTTATACCGTGTTTAACAGTGGACCAATCAATAAGTGATAAAACCTTCATATTTCTTGACTCTTTAAATTTCTGTTTTGAAGTAAATCAATCTCGAAACACCATTTTTCATTACTTTTAGGTAATAAATAAATCTATATTTAAATTTGACAATTATTTTTACGCTTTGTTCAGTTTATAATTTTGGAAATTTTCAATATAAAACTCGAGTCTATTGGAATCTGCGTACTGTGTTTTTAATTTTATTTCAAATTGATGTTTTCTGCTATAATTCTAGTGATGGAACGATCAGGATTATTTATAAAAAACCCTGCAGCTTTTAAAACAATATTCATATATAAAAATACTGTGTGTCTGCTTAAGTTCGCACCATATTATGAGAATAGTATATCATACACCATGGTGGTGAAGACTATTATTATTAACCGAGCACCAAAATTATTTCGCGAGGGGCAGGAAATGCTTATAAATGTCTTCACCACCGTAGTGTATATACAATTTTTCCCACTACTAGACAAAATTTAAGACAAAAATTAAAAGTAATTGACATATTCAATGGGAAAACTGTGCATATGAACATTTTTACTATTATAATTCAAACACAAAGCAATAAAATACCATTATTCCTTTAGTTCATAATCATCAATAATATTAGGTGCAACGAATCCACGGAACCAATTATACGACAAAAAATCTTACAAAATGTGGGTTATGTTTCACTTTGAACATTTGTTGCTTTCGTTTATTTGGGCTTCAAGCACGTGTGCGTGACGCCTCAGTCGTCACGACTTTTAAGCAAAACGAACACGATTTTTTAGGATCCTCAAAACCACTTGTCATGTGCCAATGCCAATGAATTTCCTATGTTGTTAGAAGAGCAGTTTTCAATTATAATGTTTTTGATAATATAATTTAGCATATTTAGATATTTTTAGTAAGGTTTAAATCGTAATCGGCACAATCTTAACCTTTAAATAAACGTCAAACCGGACAAACGTCAAATATTTAATGTCCGTGGCTTAACGCTCATACTTTTCGGTATATGCTTGAGGGGCAAGGGGAAGGTAAGACTAGGTGTCACGCCCGGTAATAAACGAACGGAATTCAGTCACTACGAGCTGCTACCAGCAACCAAAAGTGAATAATCGAAAACGCTTTTTGAACACGTGCTTAATTGAGGAAAAAACTAATTACAGCGTTACCAACACAACACCTTGAGTATAAGAGTTATACTTGGGTAGAAGGTGAACGTTCAAGGAAAAATTTATAGTATATTAAAGTATAAGTGGATATTAAGGTCTTTAAAACACGCGCGATTTTTGGAGCACGACGGCGAAGCCGGAGCAAGTGTTTTAAAGACCAGTTATCCACGAATACTTTACGCTATTTTTTTTATTGGTGCACTTTAAAATTATAAATACTGATCTACAACTACTACAACAACAAGAAATGGGAATCATAGATGGAAATAAGAACTAAATGTCAAATGGTTGAATTCCTGATGTATATGATGTATACCTTGCGTTGTCATGGAAATGAGAAAAACATAAACTAATTTGTATTTTGATGGAAGTTCAACCTTATTGAGTTTCGTGAACGTCAATAGTATTAATTTAAATACCATTTCCTAAAAGGGGCCTATTCTGTAATCGGTAACGATGTCGTTCGTGGACGATTATCGTTACTGAACGACTTTATATATTCAGTATCGTAACGACCGCTGTTAGATAACGACAAAATGGCTGATATTATGTCGTTGACGAACGTCAGCTATGCAGCAGTCGTAATCGGGTTAGCAAGTCTTTGGTTAAGAGGTTTGTTGTGTTTTTTTCAATATCTTAAAAACATTGTTCTTTATACAAAGATCATATTTAATTTAAGATGGATCAACGGTTACACGTATTGTTTTGGATGAATTGAATAGAAGGTAAATTCATATAAGGGTTGAAAAATAATCTAAACTATACACATGTAATATTTTTAGTCAGACACTAAGGACTAATTTCCGTGTTTAAAGAGACCGGAGTAACCCCTTTGAGTTGCCTGAGGAAGTGTTGCTGCAGATGTATCGAGTAAACAGTGAAGTTGCTTATGAATTATTCCAGGACTTGTTGCCATATTTGAATCATGGTAGTCGTAATACTAGAACACCTCCCATAGTTAGGTTTTTCACAACCATTCATTTCTTAGCTCATGGGAGTTATCAAAAATCTAGTCACCCCAAAAATCACACATACATACATACATATCAAAAATCTGTGGGTGTAGATTATTTAAATCTAACGTTTAAATATAACGTTAGCCGATCAATTTGTTGTCCCTGAAGGCTTCATTTGTACTCAATTCATCCAAATACATTATATATTGTGACCATGTTGTCTTGATGGACCGACTTTTAACTTCGTCCTTTTCCATAATAAAATTTACGTGAATGTCAATCAAAAATCCTTACCTAACCTAACAAAACATCTACAGATGTCAAAAATTATACCAACAGCTTTATAAAATTGTGAAAATATCATCGTTATGTTTTGTCCCTAGATTTTAACGTAACGACATTATTACAGAATCGAACTCTGAAAAATTATCGTTAACATGATAATCGTTACCGTAACGACGTCGTTGCGTAACGTAACGACAAATTACAGAATAGGCGCCTTAGATTTGAAAAATAGAAATATCAATATTTCGAATAATACCAACGGTACTTTCAATTTTAATTTATAAATTTGACATTGTTAAATATTATTCGAATAAAAGTTTTGACGTTACAAACTACTCCTGTCAGATCAATAATGAAAAAATTGTCATTAAGACATGATTTAAAGTATTTAGACCATAGATTGCCCGGTTGCACCAGCTGAAAAATTATTATGGTCTCTACGATTTTTTGAAGGTGATCGTGTCATTTTTCGGACTTAGAATATTTTTCGAAAAAACTCAAAATTTTCAAAATCGCTCCTGGACTTTTGCGAGTCCGTTGAATCGGCCGATCAACCGTAAATCGCACCTTTCGTGTTGCACCACCCAAAAGCAGTACGTTAATCGATTGATTTTACGGATAGAATCAACCGACCGATTTCGGGCAATAATTGCACCGTTTTTGGTAATAACCTCGCTATTTTTCTAATGACATTTGTTTGATTTTGTGGAGTTTGAACGGATTCGGCAATATTTTCAGTAGTAATACCCCTAGGGTCTTTATAATACCGAGATAATTTTGTCATAAAGAATGCTGAAAGCGTGTTGCTTGATAATAGCCCAAGGCCGCAGGCCTTGGGCTATTATCTTTGAGCAACACGCTTGAAGGATTCTCTACGACAAAATTTTGAGTATTTATCAAGACCCGAGGAGTATTCGATAAGATAATTTTTCACTTTGAAGATATCGAAAAATTGATTGTCAATCTGACGTTCAATAATTTTTA
This sequence comes from Galerucella tenella, assembly GCA_910591685.1. Taxonomy (NCBI): domain Eukaryota; kingdom Metazoa; phylum Arthropoda; class Insecta; order Coleoptera; family Chrysomelidae; genus Galerucella; species Galerucella tenella. The sequence goes on along the minus strand of CAJUYH010005609.1, from coordinate 5,046 downwards.
ATACAATCTTTATTAGTTTTAATCAAATATTATTCATTTTTATTTAAAACTTCAGTTGTGAAAAGTACAATTGGTAAATTAATTGAATCGTTAGATGCAATGCCAAATATTTGCGACATTTTTAATCCAGTTGTCAGTTTGACGTTTAATCAATTTTTAATAAAAAATAAACACCAAACTGAAAACACCACAGGTAGGGTATTTTCGCTGCAATACAGCAGTGATTGGATAAAATTTGACACATGACTTGAAATTAAGTAATTTGATTGGTTACTATATTCAGTAAAAAATTATCAAAGGTAATACCACGAGAGCTTCAAATTTTATCGATAATTTTTTCTTTTCCACGAAAACTTGTTTATTTGGCAACAATATGAAAACAAACCGATTGATAAAATCACGAGTCCGTTAGAACGAGGAATTTTATCTAAATTCGGTTTGTTTGAATGTTTTTGCCTCAAAATAAACAAGTTTGAGTGATGAAAATAAAAAATTATGTGATAAAATTTGAAGAGCGAGTTGTATTTGGGAAGATTATTTTTTTCAACAATTTAAAATGTATTTAAATGTATTAAATGTTCAACATTCTCTTGGGTGATGGCACTGAATCGGTTAGTGTTCATTTTTCAATAAACTTCGAAGCACTTTTAGTTGTCAATAATGACAAATGTAAAGTAAAATTTTGACGTTTCAATGTAAACAAGGTTTTATCGATGAGGAAGCAGAATTATCAGTATAATACCGAATGATTGGCTAGAATAATGTATTGCTATTGGTTAAAACCACCAAAATGTCAGATTTTGACAAGTGAAAAAAATAATCAAAGGTAATACCACGAGTGCTTCAAATTTTATCGATAATTTTTTCTTTTCCACGAAAACTTGTTTATTTGGCAAAAATATGAAAACAAACCGATTGATAAAATCACGAGTCCGTTAGGACGAGGGATTTTATCTAAATTCGGTTTGTTTGAATGTTTTTGCCTCAAATAAACAAGTTTGAGTGATGAAAATAAAAAATTATGTGATAAAAT
>CAJUYH010005608.1:0-22685 GCA_910591685.1 Galerucella tenella | reverse complement strand
AATTCAAATTATTTAATATCTTTTTTTTGTCCCTTAGATCGATAACTTCATTTCATTTACATTTAGTGGGGAGGAAAAAGTTTTTATGTCAAATCTTACTTGTCAAAAACTGCAAGCAAACAAATGAATGCTTTTGCAGTGAAAATTTTATAAATTTTGTTCAACCATCCTTTGCCGTTACGTCATACATTGTCCAGCTTGCTCTCTCATTCATGAAATGGATGAGACGGAATTATGACGCCATTAACGTATTTCTCATCTAAGGTCGACATAAATTTTATCTGTTACTTTTGACAGTTCAGTTGTCATATTTTGAAATCAATTCTCAACATATGTCATTGATTATAATTTTGAGATTAAGTGTAAAATAACATTCAAGTAATATCAGACATACGTAAAACAGCAGAATACGTCATCCATTATGACGTAACGGCAAAGGATGGCTGTACAAACTCTACAATGAAAATATCACAGAACACGAAGTTCTACCAAAAAATGTTTTTGCTATGTATGGAGACTCTCCATGATTTAATGGATGAGTTAGTCAGTACAGTCCTGTCAAGTTTGTCTGGTAATACTGTGTGATTTAAAAGACTAGGTGGTATGGGCGCAAGTGCAGATTAAAATGCTGTACATCGGTCAAAAATTGTTTATAACGCTATTGTTTGAGCAAATGAGGAATAGTTGAATAGAATTTTCATTACATTTTCTGACCAATTTTTTACAAAAAAATTATTACTTCTCAGGTTATTGCCATTTGAATGATTGAAAATGTGTAATTTACCTTAAATTCACCACGTGAAGGAGGAAAATCGGTTTGACAAATTTTGGCTCTTTAAAAGTTTTTTAATACAGGGTGCGGCATTAGTGCGGGGATGTCGAATTACTCGCTTGTCGTAAGAGAAGCCGAAAAACTTTATTTATATAGTTGAGCTATATATAGGACCATATTTTGAAAATATTTTCAAATATACAGAGATTATTTTTGGTTAAATATTTCCACCGTGAAACTGATGAAATGTCACCTAATACCTGTTTCAAATAATGTTTGTATGAAAGTATTATCAATATCTAACAAATTGAAGCAATTAGGTAATGGGAATGCTTAAGAAATAATTAAGTGCCATACAATAGCATTACGATACTAAAATACAGAGTGTCCCATTTAAGAATAAAGTGCCATACAATAACATTACGATAATAAAACCCAGTAAATGATCATTATGTTTTATGACGAATCCTGTATTTAAAAAATGAATATCGCGCTATATTAATAATTTTGGACAATAGTAAACTAGGTATATCAAGAATCGTTTGATCGTAAATATATTTCTTGATATCAAATCTAAACAATGGTACAGGGTGTTGATGCTACTGGGAAATTAATGAAAATGTGCTAACCTATATCTTCTAAGTTACACTGAGAATCATAATAAAGGCTCACAGCTTTACTCGAATAACACTGAAGGAAAGTATTTCAGCATAAGGTTGTGTTTTATCAAATGTAGGTATTTTCCCAACAGTAGTACTTCTGAATTTACTGTTGACAATTCACACGTGAAATAGATCATTTGAGAAAATAATCTCGACCTACAAGCAAGCTTTGACCTAATTTTGGTTTGTTAAGACCATAAGAAAGAGGCCCACATGTGATCATATGACATCTAAATATATGGCGTCTGTAGACACGGTTTTATGCGAAGTTTCGCTTCTTGTTAGTGTATTCTTTGATATAAGTGTATTAATAGCACGGGTGTAGAAATAGTATATTACGTAACGAGTGCGGAAAGTGACATTTTTCACACTCGGCTTGTGCCTCGAGACACTTCTACGGGTGTTGGAAATCACTTTCACTCAAGTAATGTACACTATTTTTCCTACGACCATGCGATAATTGTAACGAATATTGTTTAATGCAATGGTTTTTTCTAAATAATGTTGACATCGGTTAGTGCGGAAATGAAATAAGTGAAATTTACTTTGCAACGAGTTATGTGCACTATTTTTCTTACGGCCATAAATATTTAAAAAGTACCTTAGGTTTTTCGCTACTACATCAGTATCAACTTCCATAATAATAAAAAACCGAGACTACCACTTTTTATTTCTAGTTTATCTCACAATAATTATAATTCGTTAACACTCTTGTGTAATAAATATTTAACTTACATTCACAAAACCGATTTCTTTGCTTTGTGTTATAATTTGAGAATTTTGACATAAGCCCACTTCATTATTCTTCACTTTTATGATTAGTATATATTTTTTACGATCACGCGATAAATTTACGAAATATGATGGTTTTATTTATTTGAAAACATCAATAACTGTACCTACCTACCTACCATATGATTATTTTCAAAATAATAAGTTTGTAATGCAAAATATTTTCAAAATAACGCAGGAGACATTTTAATTCTTTATAATTTGATTTTTTTTTATTTCTACAGCTATACTATAGATATAGCTACCCAAAATAAGAACATTTGACAGCTATCCGCGTCATGAGACAATTCGGAGAATGCTGGAGTAGACCGCGATTTGATTTCTGGCCGTACCTAGTTGTTTTTTTATCACAAAATTTGGCGAATCTTAATAATTTTTGAACAGATTTTGTGTTTTGTGCTATATTTGTAGTTTGTAGTTTTTACGTAGGTAAATTTAAATAGGAAAACCACGTTAATCGAATTCATGCAAACCGTTCGATATGATATCACACTAGAGTGATATCATAGGGCACGTTTCGCGTCACTATGATGATATGAGAAACTTTCCGCCGGAGTAGAGAGTGCGATATATGTTAATTTCCTATATGGTCGTAGGAAATAGTTATTTTCCTAACAAGTGCGGAAAGCTATACTTTCCCGCACGCGACTGCAGTTGACCCGAACGACGCGGAGCGGAGTTCGGGCAAGCGGTCAAGGGCGGGAAAGATACTTTACTCACGAGTTAGGAACATTATTTTTTCTACGACCGTATATACAAAATGTATACCAACCTATTTTTCAAAAATTGTTTTACTTCGACATACATATACAAAACTTTAACCAAAAACTATTAAATATTATAAATATTAATATAAAAAACACAATTTGTTGCATTCAGTGAAGTAAATTACTTAAAATTGTCGGTCCAGTGGAGTTATTTGGTGTTAACTGGCAAGTAGATGACGTCGATGAGGATGGCATCGGCTGCAGGTCACATAAAGATGACGATGAAGGTGACGGCAACGGTTTTAAGTCATTTGTAGATAAGAGAATTTTATTTGATATATTTTTCTTATATCAAACCTGGATGGTTTGATAGTTGTTTTGTGACACTACTTTGAAGAATGTACATACCAAAATATCTTTATTATTTTATATTTTCAAAAAATTAAAAATGCATCAAATAGCTAGAAAAGATGTAGATTTTATTTGATGGACTATTTCGTAAATATTTATTTACCTGTTGTAACAATAGTTATAACTTCCGGAATGAAAAACTATCTAATAAGGTTAAAATTTTCATAATTTTACTTTCCCGCACTAGTGCGGGAAAGTGACACTTTCAAAACTAAAATGCGTGCGGGAAAGTGGGTTAAAATGCACGGTCGTAGAAAAAAATATTATTGATGTAATTTTCTTATATCATACTAGTTCATTATTGTGTTTTTATTGCTTAGTTACCAACTATCTAATGTCGTACTTTATGCCCATGGGGGCATAAAGTTCACTTTACGGCAAGCGCGGCCATAAAGAGGAATACTTTTTTGTTCAACTTATTTAATAACCATGTCGTAAGCTTCTTCAGACTTTTTTGGCAACAGATTTACAGTTGCTTTCTTTGCTTTTTCAATAATTTCGTCAGGAATTCCAAAATCTTCGTTCATTTTGACTTCTAACTTTGACACATATAAAATTTATTGTGATATTATGACATTTACGTTTGTCAACATTCACCTATTAATTTAAACCGGATTTTTTAAAACACTGATTTGTATTGAGATTGGATTGCAATAACGAACTAGTATGACATAAAAGATTGTACGTACCGCAGGCATAAACAGATGTGTATACCCTCGGGCGACTTACAAACCCTCGGGCTAAACTTCGTAAGACGTCGCCCTCAGGGCATAAACATCTATTTATACCCTTGGTACATAAATAACTATTTATATTAGTAGGTACCTAGTTGTTTTTCACTTGCAAAAAAATTTTACATTTTTCCAATTGTTTAAACATCAATAGCTTGAGAAAAATTCAACACAAAATACCTGAACGAAATAAAAACGATGGAAGACTAGTTCAAGCATTTTTCACGACTGAAGCATTGCTAAGGACAAACATTTGTTGCTTTCGTTTATTTGGGCTTCAAGCACTTGTGCGTGACGCCTCAGTCGTCACGACTTTTGAGCAAATCGAACACGATTTTTTAGGATCCTCAAAACCACCTGACATGTGCCAATGCCAATGAATTTCCTGTGTTGTTAGAAGAACAGTTTTCAATTATAATGTTTTTTATATTAAAATTTTGCATATTTAGATATTTTTAGTAAGGTCTAAATCGTATTAAATCGTAATCGGCACAATCTTAACCTTTAAATAAACGTCAAACCGGACAAACGTCAAATATTTAATGTCCGTGGCTTGAAGCTCATACTTTTCGGTATGTGCTTGAGGAGCAAGGGGAAGGTAAGACTAGGCGTCACGCCCGGTAATAAACGAACGGAATCCAGTCACTAAGAGCTGCTACTAGCAGCCAAAAGTAAATAATCGAAAGCGCTTATTATATAAATGACGAAGAATTATGCAGGTTTTTATAAAAAAATATTTATGTTCAATCCGGAATTAGGTTTCAATCCGGAATTAGGTACAGTGTACCTAATAATTTTACGCGTATTCATGGGCACATCCTCTATAGAAAAAAAACTTGATCCGGATTGCAAAATATCCAATCAGTCGACAATTATCATCGATTGTTGCGATAATGGTAACCGTTTCACGCATACAACTTACATATGTATATATATACATGCTTTTTTGTATCACATTCACCAAAACTAAGCGACTTTAATGGAAGTCATTATAACAATTCCGACAATTACATACCTCTCTCTGGGTAATTATGTTAGTATTGTGATGTACAGGAAATGATTTTTTTAAATGAACTCGCCCACATACGTAATCGAAGTTAAATGTCTAACAATGGCCTATTAGATATCTGATACTATATCTGCTTTCACAATTGTTGATGCTCTCAATAATACTTTTATTTTATTTCAAATTGTCAGACGAAATGACGCCTATTTAAACAACAGTATATATATGATCGAATTATGGGATGGTCTTCAAATATCACTCAAAACATTACAGTTAACTGCTTTCATTACTTTTTAATTGTAACACAAAATGTTTAAAACAGAAAAAGCACTTCGCAGTGGAGCCACACCATTAGATAAATTGGGGTTATCGCTTTTTTCTCACATTTCGCTTTCCTAGTTTCTTTTATCCCTAAGACTTATTCTTAGTTCAAAACCAAAGTGCTGGAGCAGCTAACTGACTATTCGATCACCAGGAAAAACCTAGAGAATAAGATACATTCTGACTTTACCACAAGTTTCAATATTGGAAGAATCCCCGTCAGGAAGTCTGGTGAAGGATTGAATTCGATCAAAAAATATTGAACATTCATGAGTCACATAGATTTATTATCTTCTGTATGTTCCTTGCGGTGTATTCATATGACGCACACCAAAAAGGCTTTTGAATGAAAAATGGAGTATGGTTGAAATAATACCCTTCTTGGTGTGCGTCATCGTTTGTGACGTATATCCGGGTTTTCGGCATGTCGTTCATTTTATTCGCTATTTTGACATATATAGGTATATATAATCAGCTCTGCAGGCCTCGAAGGCCCATGGCTTTGTTGACTTCCTTTCTCCATTCTTTCCTGTCCTCTGCTTTTCTTTTCCAGTTGGTTATTTTTAGTGTTCTAAGGTCTTTTAACATCTTGCTTTAGGTCGTCCTCTTTTCCTCTTTCCTCCTATCCCGCTTTCTACTATTTTTTGTGGTACCCTCTCATTTTTCATTCTCTGTATGTGGCCAATCCATCTAAATCTATTTCCCTTTGCAGTACCTATAATGTCTGGTTGACCTATAGCTAACCTTAAATTTGATAAATAAAATCATTAGGATCGTTTCACAGAGTACACCATCTAACAAGATGCGAAAATTAGTTTATCTGTCAATGTCAAGTCGACACTTCAGTTCATTCCCCTCAGTTCACCGTGTATTATTTCAAGATTTGGTTGATAATGAGCCACATCTTATTGCACACATGAGATGAATAATCAGGTGTTCTCATGTTAGTAGTTAAAAAAATATTCTTTAGACCTAATTGGGAGGGATGTTCATCAACACTACTATTTTTGGTAGTGTAGTGTTACTTTTCTCAGTGTATCAAGTAGTTTATGTGTCAATGCCTCGACGTATTTCCGCTCAATATCGTGTAAGTCCGACTTCAAAAGAACCGACAAAGCTTTCGTCTCTTGTTAGATGGTGTACTCTGTGATCGTATATTCACACACAAAATTCATAATTACCAGCTCTTTTTCTAACTGAAAATACTTGAGGACTTTCAAAATGCTTATGCTTTTCCGTGTATCTAGGCATATTTTTGTATTATTTAAATTAATATAACAATAAGATCAATATTCACTTCTTATAGATAATAATTGACTGTAAACAACAAAGTACAGACCTTATGAGAACTATCAGTATGACAGTAGAAAAAGACGTAAGACACATTGCCGCTACGAGAGTAATGCCTTCATAGCATTTTGCATTCCCGATTGATAGGTTGCGCTTGCGCGTAATCTAAACATCAACCAATCAAATTTTTGTGGGTCAAAGATTAGGGTTAACGTTTGAAATACATTCAAACGGTTCATTATTGTGATATTTTGACAAGGATTAAACACAGTGTTACGGTTCGCCCTGAAAGAACAATAAAATTAAGTATGAACTGTAGCTTGGATGCATAAAGGATTTATTTAATACCTTGATAATGTTTTTAGTTATAATAATTTAAGGAATACACTGAAAATATTTTTAATTAAGTGTGAGGAACAAATCGTCATTGATTGACATAAACAATAATTAGTTCATAGGTTAACCTTGGTGAGAGTCTTTTTCAATGTACTTTTGTGTCTTGATTATTTGGGTCATCAGTTAGCCATTTGACCTTGACCCCAACATAATAGGTGAAAGACCTCTTATAACCTTTCAAGGCCAATGTCATAGGTCAATGGCCTAAAACCACCATTTTGTATTGTGCTTTTTCCAAGTCTAGAAGGTTGTTCAACCTACGGTAACTACGGTTTTGGGATTTGGAAAAATATAAACAATCAGGGATTCTCCTATACAAAGTGTTGTACAAGGAGCATGTATGCATGGATTTAGTTCCATCACCAGTACTAGTTATTTATATTTTCTTTTCAGACCTTCTTCTTTTTCTTCCTTTTTTTTTGGTTTTCTTCTTGTTGTCCGTTTTGGATTCTTCTTCATTTGGTTCTTCACCTGTGTTACCTTGTTCCTCAAGAATAAGTACTTGGACCATAATCGTATAGCCTATTTATCGCTATCCTCTTATGGTTTGGTAACTCCAGCTGCTCCCTACTATCTTCCAGCTGACTACTGCAACTACGGAGCGGAGTACCATCTGTAGGTAACCTTACCAGGACTTCAAGACATTCGTAAACCCTTGAGAAAAGAAGTTAGACCCTTCTTTACGTTTTGCTTCCTACTATTCTGTGGCCGTTTAGGGGAAAAGTAGGAAGCTAACAACAGACCTGCCTTTTTTCCCATTTCTTCCTACGTAATGTGTTAGAAGGAGATTAACAATCGATGACACACAGCAAGAAGGGTATTATTTCAACGGTTGACATAATATACCCTTTTTGCGGTGCCTCATCGATTGTTAATGTCCTTCTAACACATTACGTAGGAAGAAATGGAAATAAAATGTATTACAAACGTTAACCCTGATCTTTGACTTACAAAAATTTGATTGGTTGATGTTTAGATTGATTTTCAGCAATAAACTGGAAAAATTACTAGGTATTTAATAATAATAATTGAGAAGTAGGATAGTTTCAATCTTTTCCTCCATTCAGCTTAATCCTGGATATCCAACCAAATTTCTAGTTTCAAATGTACCCGCATACATAGAATAAAAACAAAAACGGTCGTATATTCAACTAAAACGCCAAAATGGCACTGTTTTAACCGGTATATATGTAAATTACCAACATTGAAAACGTCCACTCCATTAAACAATCACAAGTCAATTATGTAAAATGAGGGGCTATCACTGGCTTCGGAAATTAACACGGACAAGTTAAAACACAACCGGCTGCCTATTTTCGACAGCGGAAACTCAGTTTGGTGCGATTAAACAGTGTTAATTTGAATTTGTGATATATTTGCTAATTATGTAGCATGGATTTCGGAAATTAAATTGTTGGCCTGCGAATAATCACTGATTTATATTGTCTTTATTATGATATCTCTCTCTTTCACTCGATGTGTTTACACTGCTGCCAACTGCGTAGTAATTAATGGCGAGTGAACCGCTATGTTAAATCTACTCTATTAAAATGGAAAGATTATAAATTGGGTTGATTTGTAAAGCTGGGTTTTAACACTGAGACGTAAGGAAGTTTTGCACGACCAACATCAATCATCGCTCTAGTGAAGGAAGAAAGTTATTAGAACTGATATTTAGGAGTAATATGATTATAATTATGAATCAATCATGGGAATTATTCAATGTTTAGTCATTTACGAATACTAAGAAGATTGGTGTAGCGTCATAAACGTCACTGTATACTTTATCCACTAGCCACTATTGGAGAAACTCCTAAATAGGGTGTTTAACTTCTAATTTTGACTTTATGTTTCATAAGGTAATATGAGTGACAAAAGGGATATTCAAAAATAAAATAATATTACATTTATGTTGCCTTCGTATATTTGGGCTTCAAGCACTTGTGCGTGACGCCTCAGTCGTCAGTACGACTTTTAAGCAAAACGAACACGATTTTTCAGGATCCTCATAACCACTTGTCATGTGCCAATGCCAATGAATTTCCTGTGTTGTTAGAAGAACAGTTTTCAATCATAATGTTTTTGATAATATAATTTTGCATATTTGGATATTTTTAGTGAGGTTTGAATCGAAATCGGCACAATGTTAACCTTTAAATAAACGTCAAACCGGACAAACGTCAAATATTTAATGTCCGTGGCTTGAAGCTCATACTTTTCGATATGTGCTCAAAGGGCAACGGGAAGGTAAGACTAGGCGTCACGCCCGGTAATAAACGAACGAAATTCAATCACTACGAGCTGCTACCAGCAGCCAAAAGTGGATAATCGAAAACTCATTCTTTTTTCTTATTCTTTTGGGTATCAAACCACAAGGAACTTACAGAAGATAATCGAAAACTTCTTTATTGGGATGTTGACATATATCATTCTGATGATTGCTTTGTTCAACACAAAACAGTCTTACCTATGGAAGTGAAAGTAGGATTACCTAGAATGAAAAAATGAGGTGTCAAACCCATCCACCTGAAGCGCTAGTTGCAATTGAGTTGTCGAAACAGGCAAGGCAGCTCATGCCGAAAAACAGACTAGGGGAAGAAGAATTTCAGCGATCGCAGTGGATGGGTTCAGAACTATTTCAAAGCGCTTTTTTTAATGAAAGCTAGTTAATTTGAATGACTAATGCCCGATTTCACTAACCATTTCCTAAAGTCAGGTAATACCTAAAACGAATTTAGGAATTCCTAAATGCAATTTACATTTTACCACGCGCTAAGTAATACCTAAGAGTGATAATATTTACGTATTTCCCATCACTTTTTGCATCACCTCTCAGGATTGATCGAAATGCTTTGCGAGTGAGGCCCCGTTTTGTCCCAATAACAATATCTTGTGGTTCAAAATGTCTGTTGCAATTTTTGTAGGATTTTGTAGGATAAATTTGTTCAGCGCTTGATTCCTTTAGTTTTGGATTGCGAATAAAAGCAACCCATTCATTCAACAACAAAGGGTCATGTTTGGGAAACCTATGTCGTTTTGATGTAATGTCTGTTCACCCAAGAACGCAACACTTCACTCCAACCATTATAAAGTTATTATAACATTATGAATGATCACACTTGATAACAATTACAGTACCTAATTAGAACACAAACAACAGCAGCAAATGGCAGAAGGAAACAATCTATAAAAGACAATGGTGACAACAAATATATGACAGCTAAAATGAATTTTGAAATATTTTTACTCCTCGTGCTAAAGGCCTTAGCTGCCAGGCCTGTTTCGACAACTCAATTGCAACTAGCGCTTCAGGTGGATGGGTTTGAAACCTTATTTTTGTATTCAAGGTCATCCTATAAACTTTCACTCCTATAGGTAGACTGTTTTGTGTTGTTCAATTTGAATTTTATTAATACCTCACATTCAAACTTGAGCTAATCAAAAATATAAACCATGATGAAACCACATGCGAATTCAAACATCTCACGTTCTTTTTTCTTCTTCAATTTGGGTAATTCCACCTCTTATGACTATTTTCTTACATGTCAAAATAGCTAACTTTAAATTATAGGTACTAGTGACATCAAAATATAAAAGGGTGATTTCAAGAAATTTTTAAAATATAATTTTTCCCATGGGGATAAAACAAAACAACACTATTAAATTGGATCGCCCTTAACTCGTCCCCGATCAAGTACTATCAGATAATCCTACCCTAAATGTCTATCCATACAAAAAATTTGCCACTGAGCAAGGGATTATAATTTCTGGGAATATTTATTCACATTTACCAATGTATGAGTTATATGATACAGTTTTTTAATTGTGTTAATCTTGGCTATGAATAAACTACTTATTGAAGCCACGGAAAAAATAATTGCTGTTTTTCATGAACAAACATAAAATTAATTTTATATTCCAGCTGCTAATTTCCATTCAAAAATATTTTAGAACTACAGTAATATCAACTTCGTTTCATACCCTTCAAAATTTATTTTTGATGCCTTTATCGGGTACAATTAAAACATCTTGTATAAACCAGAATTTAGATGGGCTATTAAAATATTTGATGGGTTTTATTTTCTAAGTGATACGAACACCTCCAGATATCTCTGTGGTAGTCATAAAATAAGTTGGAAGCGTCACAATAAAAGTAATTCCAACCCAAGACCAAACAATAATTTGTAGCCAAGTTTTAAGGCATTAAAGCTCTTATTAAAGCCTGATTATAAAACATTGTAATAAAATTTCACACATTAAAATAAAATTCGAATAAATTAGAAATAAACTGGTGGTCATTAAGAGCATATTTACGACTCTTAACGTCAACTACGTTCATATTTTTGTTCGTAAATTATTAAAAATGAAAATAATAACCGTAAAACTATAATATGACTACTGAACTTGGTGTCGTCTTTTGAGTGTGTATGTGGTTCGTTCGGTTTTGAAGTGTATTTTATTTTATTGAGTAAAATTATCCTTTTAATTTTTTAGTTCCAAGCTCCAAGTCGTTGAATACTAAAATATGGCAAGTTTATCACTTTCATTTTCTCAGCTGCATAATTTAGAATGGATTCTTACCAAAATTTTTTTACCCAATACCAAGTAATAACCGGGGAATAAAAGACGTGCAGCATTTTATTTTTATGGTTAGCAGTTTCCACGTTTGAGTTGTGTTATATTCTGTCCAGATGTGATAACCATAGATAAAAAAATACTTATAGATGGGAAACTGACCCGTGGCGCCCTCTACTTGTACGAGTGGCGCCACCTTGAGAGTCCCGTCAGTACCTCTAACACAAATTAGATCGTTGTGAACTTCGCTAACAGCTGAAAAAGATGATTCCTGTAATTTTACAGTTTTTGGCGACATTTTCAAAATTACTGTAATTTCACTTTTATTTCAAAATTACATATGGTCAATTTTTTGATATTTCATCTAAAGTTACTCAACATTAGATTGATATCACAATAATAACAATCAAGTAGTAAAATTGAATGGAATGTCAAAAAATGGACCAAGTAATGCCTGGGCTACGTTCATAAACTTACTCCAGTGAGTAGAGAAGAGTATCATCACGTGATTAGAAAAGTATGTCTTTCACAAAATATATTCTCGACATTGTCCCTCAAAATAAAAGTCCCACTATAAACAATAAAAAGCAACTACGAATACTCAACACACCTAACACAAATGAGCAAAATAGTTTTTAAAATCGAAAACTGGACAAACTCACGATACACGTCAGACAGTTGTCAGGTTAGGATCATAGATAACACGTTAGGATGTCAGCGCTGGTATATGTGAAAGAGTCTGCAACTACCCCATTACAGTTTTCACTAAATTAGAAATTTTAGTACTGACGGGACTCCCTATGTGACAGCATCCTCGCGCCTTCAGAGATCCCCTACCCTGGTCTCAATCCCACCTTATGAAACTCCTCCGTTGATTTTTCTTAGTTCAGAATATGCTTGTGCAAGGAGCCGATGGAGGTTTTATTGACCTTGCTACTATTACAAATTTCCAGACAACATTTTTGCAGCATATGATGAGCATATCACTAAATAGTCAGTAACACAAAAGCCAATCGCAGAATGCTGATGTTCAAAGAAAAGGAAGAGTGGAAAAAAAGTACATACCTATACATAATATACAAACATCAAATGGTGTAGGAACAAGGGATATCTTGTCCAGTAATTCTATCAAAAGATGTCATGATCTTTCAAACGGTAGCAACTGCACTAAACAGTAGATATCATAGGCAGGAAAGAACATACCGTTCGATTACCTATTTCACAGGCAGGTATTTCACAAGCAATTGACTCCATATTGACTAAATTTCAACCAGTATGGGATTGTGTACGTAACCTGAATTTACTGAGAGACGATACAATGTTACGATAGTTTTAGATACAGTGCAAAGGGCGCGTGATGGAATGACTTGGCTAGACTTGTCTTCGCCAATTGTTGCCCTTCTGCGGCATCGCAACAACAACAAAAAGGGTTGCATAGGAGTGAGTTACTCCCAATTTCATGGAATGGTAGACAAATTGAGCAGGACAGCATTTCAAAGAACATTCGTCATAATTTGTAGAACATATTTTATTCTTCCTTCTAGTACTGAATCCAAATTATGTAGTTGATATTTTGTTATTACCATTTTGAAGTCTAAATCACACATATGCGATTTTACGAAACTCAATATTCGCCATTGTTGTTCACGGATGACAATAAATAAATTAGTTCACTTGGACTATTCGCCTTGTGTGAAATGCTGTCTATAAATTCCATTGAGTACGTTACTGGTTTGGTGGCTTATACAAAACACGTCCGAACAAATACTGTGCATACAAAATGCTTTTGAAGCACAAAATTTTGCAGAGTAATTATACCTGCAAATTTATTTCATTCCTTGTCTTTGATCTGATAAATGGACATTGTATTGATCCGAATTATGTATTGATGTTTTGTTAAGCACGACGATGTCGAATCGGATTTCCCGTATATTGATCATTGTTCTAATTTCGATTCGAATTTGGAGTTTTCCACAAGATTATAGATTTAATAGATCCATAGATTGATTTATGAATAACGAGTGGATACATACTGAAGACACAAAAATAAATGAATGATTGCTATACTTTCTGAACTGCCTTCATCCGGTGGGTCGTCGTTAAAATTGGCTTCTAACGATTCAGTGAGACAGGAAAAAATGGACTGACATAATACTATTGGACAAAGGTATAAGACTGCTGTAGCCACGCACTTGAAAATCTCAGTCGATGGTATACGTAATGCTCTAGATGATACAACAGGAAAGCTGTCAAATGCAAGCATATCTCATTTCAATAAAGCTATCTGGAACCAAAAATTGTCGTCCTGACTAGTATGGGATTCCATAGAAGAACTGAAGACGTTGGCAAAACAGAATAACGTCATACTGGTCCTGGAAAGTGAAGAGCTAAAGAAAATGTCAGAGAAGACATAGCCTGAACCAGAAAAATACAAGGGTCTCTATAGAGCTGGATCACAGTACAACACTGGGTTGGGTTAGGCTTGTGGCGAGTGGGTCTATATTAGGCCCTCTAGGTATATATGTATATTAATATTTTACCAAAAAGTCTCTCAATTTAGCTCCTCAACAAAACCGCAAGTTCTGATTCGATAAAATCATACACCGAGAGAAGAGTTAATCATAGACAAATAAACTGATTTGTTTGAAACTAACATTGCTTATTTATTATTAAGAAGCCATATTAACGTGAAAGTATTGGAAAATTTTGATATAAAGATATGATTTATTCGAGTGTAATTTCTTTAATGAAAAAAGTTTGTTCTCCTTTATGCACACCTTTATACAATTGTTCTTCAGAAACTATAAAAGTCTAAGAAGCACAATATAATAGGTATTTGAAATTAGATCAGTTTATGCAATTTCACTAATTATTTTGTTTTTGTGAAATATGTGGTTTAAGTGCTTTAATAGTTTAATAATAGGATGAATGAATTGTTAAACTCCTGGCGATTACAAGAATTGTGAGATATCTTTGAGTAAGGAAATAGATGACAATTATATTCAAGTAGGTAGAAGTAACAAACAAGTGAAATGTACCTGAAACATACACATTTCTCAATTAAACCTGTCAGATCTACTCCAAAAACTTCAAAAAACTACTATGGGGAAAGCATTAATGTGCACACTCAAGGATAGACAAGGCTATCTTGTGGATACCATTGTTGGTTGTGCCTTAGATCATGTAGGTATGTCTAATTTTAACAATGTAGGTATGGTTTCTATTTTATAAATGTATGGTATTTATTTTAAAAATGTATAGTTTTCTTTTTAATATATCAAAATATTCAGCAGCAAGCTTTTTATTCCTATCCTGCTTTCCTACTCAACAGTTTTATGCATAAATAGAGACCATTAAATTTTATTAGATTTAAACATGTTTGTCATAAAAATACTGTAATTTTAATCCGTGTCCAGACTAACCATCGACCAATTTGATCGACTAGTCCACACATACAAAACGAAAGTCAACTTTGTTGTTCGACATAGTCTGGAAACGGCTTGGACAAATATTTGTGAGAAATATATTTTCCTAAGTAACCTAATTATTTAGAGAACCGTGTGGAAGTTACCCATACTGCTTAATACACCGTGAACTTTTGATATATTTCCTAATATTCAAAAACGTTTCAAAAGCTTAGAGTATTGACGTTGAATAGTGCATGTATAGGTAACTTCCATAAACAAAAAACAATACCATAAATAATTCGGTTTTTTAGGGAAATATATTTTTTCACTATAAGGCAATACCTATAATGTTTATGAAAATTATGGTTCGGTTAGGATAGTTGAATTTTAGTGAAAATTAATAGTTTTCTTGAAGAAGTAACATTTGTTTTCAACAAAAAAATGAATGATGACAATGAATATGTTTTTATTCATCATTCTGAACTTGAAACAAATCCTTTCTAAACGACAAATTAAATATTGGTTAGGCCATATGGAAAATCATATTTATTTAACATAAAAGGATTTTGATTGTCACAAATAAATCTTTTCCTTGGTGTATGCAAAAGATCCTGCATTTCTACCGCCAGCTATACCAGAATTACCAGGGATCCAGACAGTATCTTTATATAATATATTTATATAGCATTTTCGAAAGCTCTCCCTGCTGCCAACAGTTTCTCATTATTTTTGTTGCTAATAATTGCCGAATTCACTTTCTTCTCGATTCACCTCTAGAACGGAAACATATTTAAAGATTCCTGTTCGCTATACCGATGAGATACGCCACTGTTATAAAGATGAAGATCATTCTTTGGTGCATCCAGTCACAAGACACCTGGGGTCAGGAGATAACATCGATGGTTTATAATTAATTGTGTTTTTATATTGTGTTTAATCATTCTATTAGAAATGATCTCGAACTGGTATGGTACCAAAAAGATAATACGAGACATTTTCAAAATTCCAATGGTATTAATTTTTCATGTAACGCTGTTCAATATTTAATGAAATATTCACAAGAATACGACTTTTTCTCATTTTTGATGTAGTCCAAGGTACAGGAAAGTTTTGGCTATAATTTTTGACAAATAGACCAGTGCCGAAGCCTTCAAAAACAGTAAAAAGTGAAAAAAAATAATAGTAGGATAAAACCCATTAGAGAAGGAAGGGAATATGATATAATTGAGGAAAAAAAATAAATTACGGGCGATCCGAGTTCGGGAAGTGGGAGAGGGTGGGTTTTTAAGGGTAAAAAATTGTTTATCTCGATTTCCGGCAAAACTACAAGTCCTACGGAAAAAAGTTAAATAGCAAAGTTGTGGGTAATGAAAAGCTCTACAACTTTTGTATCCACAATTTTCACACATAACCTTGAAATTTATGTAAAAAACTCAAATAACCAAGTTTTTGGTTTTTTATTTTTATCTTTTTCAAAAAAAATATCTTTTTTGCGAAATTTCGTGAAAACTTACCTTATCATGTCCCAAATACACTGTAATTTATTTGATTTGAAATATACTTTTTTTCACCCTATTTTGACTTAATATAAACAAAGCACCCTAATTTTCTATCGAAAATTCTCGCGTCAAAATATCAGCTTTTTTCAAAAAGTCGGTGGGCTTTATTTTCTTTGACATCTCTACTTTCTAATAGTCTGAAAAAAAATATACATCTCCATGGTAAATGTTCTCAGAAAACGCAAAAAATGAAAAAAACTCAAATTCGAAGTTTTTTTTTAATCACTATGTACAATTTTGAGCTATTTATTAAAATTTAGACTTCAATTACTCAAAAAACGTAAGATTCCATGTTACATTGATAGACGAAAAAATTTCAAATTGAAATACACTATAATTAACAAACAAATAAGTTATAATGAAGTTAATATTTAATAAGATATCTACAATATTTTGAAAAAGTTGTAGAATCTTCTTTTAATAATATTTGTTGATGCCTATTTATTGCTGTTTTAAGATAATTTATATACCTGAGTGACCTACGGCAAATTTTAGCGCATTTTAAGGTGTTTCATAGAGATATGGGTTTAAAGTAACGTAATCTAAAAAATGGTTTACAATTAATCAAATCTATTTATAAATGATAAAATGATAAAATAACACTAAGTCAATCAAGGTTTCAAACAAATCCATTGGCAAAAATTAAATCATCCTTCATTTTGGTAAACCTCTCACCAACTGAAGGAGCAGCAGAACATCATTGTTACAGGGCATATTATCAGCTTCAAACTTGGATGGGCAACAACATTGACAGCAACAGATTGAAGCTGGAAGAAACATCAACGTGGCATTATGACCAAATTTACAGAAAAGGATTTAATTCCGGAAGTATTGCTCAAAGCTATTTGCTGTCGCTGTGAATCTGGGTGTAACAGTTTGGAATGTGGCTGCCGGAAACATGGTTTAAAATTCAAATTTATGTAAAAATTGTCATGGTTCTGAAAATTGCTCCAATATGGAAGAAAAAACCAACGAAGAAGTAAATGATTCAGATGAAATTGTGGATGAAGAAAAAATGCAGATTGGAAATAACATTGGAGACGAAAAAGGTGATGGTCTTGAAGATTTCGAAGATCAACTAGAGTTGGAAAGGTTTGTCGAGTCTAACGATGAAGAAATGCCATTAAAGAAACAAAAATTAACGGATAGATGATTAGAATTCAAGATAGTGTATTTATAAATGTCAAGATTAACGTTTTTAAAATTATTATAATGCAATCAAAGTGAACTATCTAAATTCAATAGTACGATTTACATGTATATTCACATTTTATGAGATTTTTTATGACATGAATGTAATTCGAATTTAGTGAATGAACTTTTTAACTCGAAAAAATTGCAGCAATCACATTTTTTCGATGAAATTGTACAGTGATTAAAAAAAAATTCGAATGTGAGTTTTTTTCATTTTTTGCATTTTCTGAGAACATTTACCATGGAGATGTATATTTTTTTCCAGGCTATCAGAAAGTAGAGATTTCAACGAACAAAAAGCCCACCGACTTTTTGAGAAAAGCTGATATTTTGACGCGAGAATTTTCGATTGAAAATTTAGGGTGCTTTTTTGATATTGAGTCAAAATAGGGTGAAAAAAAAATATTTCAAATCAAATAAATTACAGTGTATTTGGGACATAATAAGGTAAGTTTTCACGAAATTTCGCAAGAAAGATACTTTTTTTGAAAAAGATAAAAATAAAAAACCAAAAACTTGGTTATTTGAGTTTTTTACATAAATTTTAAGGTTATGTGTGAAAGTTGTAGATACAAAAGTTGTAGAGCTTTTTATTACCCACAACTTTGCCATTTAACTTTTTTCCGTAGGACTTGTAGTTTTGCCGGAAATCGAGATAAACAATTTTTTACCCTTAAAAACCCACCCCCTCCCACTTCCCGAACTCGGATCGCCCGTAATTTATTTTTTTCCTCAATTATATCATATTCCCTTCCTTCTCTAATGGGTTTTATCCTACTATTATTTTTTTTTGTTTCAAAAACCATCGACCCTGGTCTAAAACAATAATTTTGAAATTTCATTTTGATTAACTTTTCTCGATAAATATATACAGATACCCTAAATAACCCAATCAATGAAGTAAAAATATACAGCGATGGAGTATACTATAGGTAAGAAATTCTTGAATATTAATTTAGTGAAAAGAGTTTTGCTTGTTCTGAAACCCATTAAAATGAAATAAAATTCGAGTTTTTCAAAACCCGTCTTATTTTATGGCCAGTTTTATGAAAACCTGGAGTTTGACTTTTTGACATTTCTTCACATATTGGCTAATATCTCGGGAACTTCAAAGTTTGCAAGGTTCTAGTCTACGCCATAAAATGGAATAAAACTCGAGTTTTTCAAAACCCGTCTTATTTTATGGCCAGTTTTATGAAAACCTGGAGTCTGACTTTTTGACATTTCTTCACATATTGGCTAATATCTCGGGAACTTCAAAGTTTGCAAGGTTCTAGTCTACGCCATTCGATTCAGAATTGAATTTTCTATAGAAAGAGGAATTTTCCTTATCGAAAAACCTTGGATATGGATTTTAGAATTTTCAGGTTTTGAAAATGTCCACACCGAAACTTATACTAATTCGCGAAGGCTCATAATTTTCAAAATTCCTCTTTTCATAGAAAACACAATTCTGAATCGAATGGCGTAGACTAGAACCCTGCAAACCTCAAGGTTCCCCAGATATTAGCCAATATGTGAAGAAATGTCAAAAAGTCAGATTCCAGGTTCTCATAAAACTGGCCATCAAATGAGACGGGTTTTGAAAAACGTGAATTTTATTTCATTTTATGGGGTTCCAGAACAAGCAAAACTTTTTATCGAGAATAATATTTTCCACTAAATTAATATTTAAAAATTTTCCACCCATCCACCCATGGGATACCCCATCCGTGGACAAGCTGTATACAGATGGCCTAAATAACCCAATCAATGAAATGAGAAGTTTCATAATATCAAGAAATAATTCTAAAATGCTAGAACGACTAAAGACTTTTTGCAAGTTGTTAAGAAAGTTGTTGATTGCTCGATAATACAATAATTATTATTAAACCAATTGAATAAGTAGAGAAATACCCAATCGATTCTATCCAAATAGTGGCTATATGTTTTATTACAACAGTAGTCAATCTAGGGTGAGCAATATTTGAAGTCGACTATGATTTCAAGATGACATATTTGTCAAGCAATTATAATATGTATTGATTTATGTCAAAATAATAAATTTTTTGTATTGTAACAAAGATTCCAAATTAAAATGTCGTCATGCAAAAGCGTTGTCTGTAATCCACCAGAACTCCGCGGTGGAGAAGTAATACCCGCAAGAAAAGAGTTGACCGAAAAATGTCAAGATCTCATTATAACATCGGATCAAATGAAAAAATATATGACATCATTCGTGGACAATATCGAAAGAGGACTTAAAAAAGCTACCAATCCAAGTGCAATTGTGAAATGTTTCCCTACCTACGTTCAAGACATTCCTGATGGTACAGAATCTGGAAAGTACCTTGCATTAGATCTAGGGGGAAGTAATTTTAGAGTTCTTCTAGTAGACATCGCTAATAAAAATTATACCATGAGTCAAAAAGTCTTCAGTCTCTCACAGGAAGTGATGACAGGGCCTGGTGAACAACTATTCGATTTTATAGCTGAATGTTTAGCAGATTATACAAAAGAAATGGGTGTCGAAAGCATGAATCTTCCACTGGGATTTACTTTTAGTTTTCCCTTGACGCAAAAAGGACTGAAAGTTGGGATTCTTGAACGGTGGACTAAAGGATTTAGCTGTGAAGGAGTGATTGGTAACGATGTTTGTCAACTTTTAGAAGAAGCTATTGCCAGACGAGGAGATGTCCAAATTGACGTAGCAGCTGTTGTCAACGATACCACCGGTACTTTGATGGCGTGCGCTTTCAAAGATCCAAATTGCAAAATAGGTCTTATAGTCGGTACAGGTACCAATGGTTGTTACGTAGAAAAACAAGCAATAGCTGAACTATTCGATGAACCAGATAGAGGCTCCGGTGTGGTGATTATTAACTTAGAATCTGGCGCGTTCGGTGATGATGGAGCTTTAGATTTTTGTCGTACCCAATACGATATTGAAAATGATAAGAGTACTATCAATCCTGGTAAACAGTTACACGAAAAGATGATATCAGGAATGTATCTTGGAGAACTTGTTAGATTGGCAGCTGTTAGATTCACCAATGAAGGTATCATGTTTGGAGGGACACTATCTGATGATTTCAATACCCGAGAAAAGTTTGAAACTAGATTCGTTTCAGAAATAGAGTCAGATCCACCTGGTACTTTTACGAAGGTAAAAGAAATTTGTGATAGTTTGGGAATGTCCCATGCAACAGAACAAGATTACAACGATCTTAAATATCTCTGTCAATGTTTTTCTAGAAGAGCTGCAGTATTAGTATCATGTTTGATAACTACTTTGATAAGAAGAATGCAGTACCCACAAACAACGATTGGTATCGATGGTACTCTCTATAAGAATCATCCACATTTCCACAACGTTTTAATGCAGCAAGTACAACTGCTTCTACAACCAGACTCTTATAAATTTAATATAATGTTATCTGAAGATGGCAGTGGTATAGGAGCAGCTCTAGTAGCAGCTGTGTCAGCTAAAGGAGGCGCGCCAGCTGAAGCAGCTGATGGAGGTGAAGAAGGTGGTGAAGGTGAAGCCGAAGGTTAATACCAAGGAAATTTTTGTATATATCAATCATGATCATATAATTGAAACTACACAACCTGTAACATCATTTTAATAAATATTATGAGACACAATTTATTATTTTCCATTATTTAATGATGCAATTTAATGATTTAAGTGCGCTTTTCTCACAATTTCCATAGTTTCCAAGTTCTATCGAAGGGTACTTTAATTTTTTATCTAATATCTTGGTGGTTGTCTGTTATTTTTCAAAATAGCTCTAATTGCATTTTTGATCATTCTATTTAAAACGCTAACTACATTTTCAGAACGTAAACAGAAAACAAAGGATGTCAAAATCTCACCTCCTCCAAGAAGACGATACAGGAGAAGACAACTGGATATTATTCATAATAAAAATTCTGTAACTAACAGATATTGTATTGTATTTTTTTACAACAGTTCAGGCATATTTGGATCAAATTATATTCAGCTATTCAGGATTTTCCACAAAATATCCTCAGAGAGCTTCCTTTATTCATCATTTTTAAACATGTCATCTAAAATATTCCACAAATCCATACTCTCAAATGGTTTTTATGTATTTTTGAAAATTCAACTTTTGGATGATTTAAATAATAATAATAATAAAGATTATGTTAAACTTATTATTTTATCTGGTTTTAGTTTTGTTACTCACTTTGTAAGTGAAATAAAAAGTTTAATTTATATCGTAGTGTCTGTCTTAAAAAAATATTGTACATCACGCAACCGAAAATTAGTATTTTTCAGGTCTCACCAAGCTTCCAGCTCTACGGCTCGCCCTGGAATTTGCTTGTCTTGACCTGAAAAACACTACTTTCCGGTCTTGTAACGTAAATTACTTTTA
Organism: Galerucella tenella; assembly: GCA_910591685.1. Classification (NCBI taxonomy): domain Eukaryota; kingdom Metazoa; phylum Arthropoda; class Insecta; order Coleoptera; family Chrysomelidae; genus Galerucella; species Galerucella tenella. Next base: position 480 of record CAJUYH010005608.1, on the reverse strand, counting down.
TTCCAAGACTGTCTTTAAGGAAACGGTGCAATCGGACATAAGAGTCTCTTCATCTTTCTCCACAATTATAGTACTTTTGTTGAGTATTATTACAGTTTCCTGTAATATTGGCGTATTTAAGCGCGTTACCGAGAATATTTTTCCAAGAATTTTTTTTTTAAATTCATAAAGCGTTAAAATAATTATTATTTTGCGATATCTACTCGTACTTTTGTTACTTATAATTATAGAGAATGTGAGTTTCCTTGTGGATTTATGTAAATTTGATTGATTTAAAATACAATTTTCACTCATTATCAAATTTATCGGGAGTAATACCACAAGAGCTCAGATTTAGCCGGATATTTTTTGTGGTTGTTTTCGAATACTTACTTTCATTGGCAATTTAACGAGAGCTGTTCTGACAAAATCACGAGAGCGTAGCTCTCGTGATTTTGTCAGAACAGATCGAGTTAAATTACCTACATGAAAGTAAGTATG
>CAJUYH010005607.1:0-22692 GCA_910591685.1 Galerucella tenella | reverse complement strand
GTGAAACGGAGTCTACGGTTCGTCATTTTCTACGTCAGTCAGCTAATTACATTTATCGACTAACTTATCAACTTTAAAAATTCAGTTAAAGTACAGCCTTAAGCGAAGCGGACTGAAGCTTTAAAGTTAAGTGACAGTTTTGACATGTAATATTTGTTGACAAGACAAGCGCCAACTATATTGTTTTAGGCAACACTTATCATACAACCCTTTTATAACAATTTTACAATGTCAGTACGGAGCACAGTATTCATTTTTAAGAAACAACTCCCATTTTAGACATAATTCCATTAATTGATTTTAAAGATGTTTCATCACCAAATATTGTCTCTAGAGAACGTAACAATTTCCGGTTATTTTCTTTTTATTTCTTTTTTAATGCTACCTACACCTTCTATATAGGTATACATAAAAGTAACATAAAATAAGTCCCAGCTAACGGTACATTAACGAAAGTCATTTCAGTAATAGTAGGTATACTTATTTCCTTTTGAATGAGGAAATTCGGTAAAAATTACTTTATTAAATTACCTAACAATACAAATATTGACAATAGCTTTAAAGTTATAGCGTTTATAGTAATTTATTGTATAAATAGCCTTTTTTCCGCTACTAGCTGTGAAGTTGACAATAGACTACACGCCTATTTCGTATTTTGCTTAGATATTAATTTATAATAGTAAAGTTGATATCAAAAATAACTAATAATAGGAAATGAACCAGTTTCCATTGGAAATTACTTCTAAATTTTAAAATAAACTTCAAATTTCATTGCACCACCACCACCCGAGGATTTCCGAACGCTACCGATGATACGTGTGATGTCATACCATGTGATGACTTTTGTCAATATGGCCGGTATTGCATTAGGTTCTGTGTAATTTTGTATTTATATTGTATTTTAATTAACTATTAATTGCTTCATCGACGTAAAAATATCATTTATATTTTTGTTTGAGACCATTACGTGTTTATGTGTGCATTTTTTTATTTCTAAAGGTCAACGTAAAGTGGAAAGTGGATATGAATATTCGATATTTTCGAGGATATTTTAAAACTTTTAGAAGAAAATATTTTATTTACTAGTTCAGTGTTCAGTGACGATTCTTTGATATTTTGTGAGTGAAGATATGGCTAGCGAAGGTTTTGTGAAAGCACAAACTGATATAGTTAAAATAATACCCTTCTTGGTGTGCGTCATCGATTGTGACGTATATCCGGGTTTTCGGCATGTCGTTTATTTTATTTGCTATTTTGACATATATAGCTAACCTTAAATTTGATAAATAAGATCATCAGGATTGTATTTAGCCAAATTCGAAAAAGCTATGCAATTAATAATCACCAGCTTCTTTTTCTAACTGAAAATACTTGAGAACTTTCAAAATACTGATGTTTTTCCGTGTATTCATGCATATTTTTGTATTATTCATATAAATAAAACAATAAGATTACCTAATATTCACTTTCCATAAATAATAATTGACCGTAAACAACAAAGTACAGACCTGTCAAGAACTGTCAGTGTGACAGTAGAAAAAGACGTAAGACTTATTGCGATACGAATGTAACGCCTTCATAGTATTTTAAGGTTTCGATTGATAGGTTGATTTTGAGCGTAATCTAAACATCAACCAATCAAATTTTTGTAAGTCAAAGATTAGGGTTAACGTTTGTAATACATTTAAACGGTTCATTATTGTGATATTTTGATTAGGATTAATCACAGACCTGCCTTTTTTTCCATTTCTTCCTACGTAATGTGTTAGAAAGACATTAACAATCGATGACGCACACCAAGAAGGGTATTATTTCAACTATAACTTGCCCAAAGTAGACTCATTTATAATGCTCGAATTTATGAACGTCAACAAAGTTAATGACGTCACTCCAAGGGGCAGCCATCTTTATGACGTAAAGCGCGTTTTGGCGTACTTTAAAATTTTATGATTTTTGAAGTTGTTTTAGAAGTAAAGTTTATATTTTTTTGAGAAAATAGACATGCAAAGTGTTAGGAGACCTTATAAAGCGTGAGAATTCAGGGATAGTAGTTCAACAAAAACTTGTGCAACATAATTTAGTATACCCAGGAGATTGTCTTTAACATATTTGCTACCTAAAATTACCTATCAAGATAAAATTATTTGGATAAAAATGCCATTAGCTTAAAATTCGCGCTTAACCAAAAATGACTGATGACATAACGAGTACGTTTATAATATATCGAAAACTGACAGTGTCAGTCAGAAGACGGAGTAAACGCTTCTCGTGGTGCGTTTGAGAATTATTTTTAATTTTTATCTTAAATTTGGTTAGTAGTGGAAAAAATTGTATATACATGGTGTTGAAGACATTTATAAACCTCGCACCTTATTCCGCTCCGGGCAAAGCCCCTCGCGAAATAATTTTGGTGCTCGATCAATAATAATAGTCTTCACCACATTGGTGTATGATATACTATTATTACAAGTATGATAGGTCAATTATCACCAATAGGTGGGTGACGAATAACCGGTCTGATATTGCAGTTGTTGATAAAAGAGCTAACTCGACAGAAAATCGTAACCTTTACATGATTTTTGAACTGTTTTTTTTTTTCATTTTTCCATAAAAATTACGCATTCATAATTATGTGGGATGGATAGTTTTCATTACAATGCTCTGTATAGTGGAATTATTAGTAAAAAATGGAAAAAAGTTCCAAATTCAATCTGTTTTTGCCCGAATTATAATATTGATGAATAAACTGGAATTTCTCCTAAAAGTCGCATCCTATAAGGATAATAAGTGATTTAGAATGTTCTGGAGTCATTTTAGACTTTAAAGCTCTTTGAGCACTGATGAAAACTGTAATTTTTCCTTGAAAACACGATTCAATTTCCCGCTTCACGCAAAGTAAATATCTACGGCCACAATTTTATTCGCTTAAGAATTAAAAGTGGATAAGAAACTTCCAACCACTTCTCCCAATAAGTAATTATAAAGTTTCATAAAATTCAAATAAACCGATTCTTTTTCCACAGACAAAGAGTTTTGTTTGTTTCAGGTGTTATCGTATGGTATCGATCAAAACCAAGTTCTTTCAGAACTCTTAGATCCACAAGAAAATCCCTCTATTCAAGTAAAAGCTTTGCGAAGGGAATTATTGAAAAAAGTACAAGAAGCACTGGAGAAACTGGATGACGAAGAAGATTATCAGCGAGCCCGTGACGCTCTAGCCAGGTAATAGATTCTAAAATTGTCGAAAAATGTTTTCATTCAAATTATTTGAACATAGGCTTGTGATAAAATAAATTGATATAAAACTGAAGGAATTAGTGTTGAATCTTATGGGCTGAACCACATGTAGACCCGGCACTGCTTAAATTTCAATTTTTACAGGAAACTGTAATTGAGTAAAAAAAGTTAACAAAGTTTATTATAAATTCAATATTTATGATCTTTCATAAATTTTGTGGAGCAGTATTTTCATATGAAACAAAAAATGTCATTTTTAGATTTTCTTTGATGACTTATTGAGTGATAAAACATGGACAAAGTAACAAACTGGCAAAGGAGTCATTAATCATGCCAAATAATTTTCAAATGCAGTTAATTATTTGAAATACTGTATAGGATTGAAATAACTTTCAAAAATAGATAATATTCACCGATTCCAATGAAGGTGCAGCAATCTTTAATTGATCACCATCACTGAATAGCATTTCATTTGAAACTAGACAGGAGCCAAAAAATTTAATATCAATCTTGCTAGATTCAACGTCACTTTCGTGTTTATTTTAGGTTCGGCAAAGGGAGACGGGTAGCTTTTAGCTGTATTTACCACAATCGGTCTTTGTCTGTCAAATACTGTAAAGATTGACGTTAATAGATTTTGAAATATAGTCACAGAGGAAGAGATAAAGACAAGACGAGCGCAGAAAAGCATTTTTGTATAATAAATTTGGAATATTTTTAACGACAGAACTTTGAAGTGATAAAATAAAAGTAATTAGAGGTATTTTGAAGAGATTCTCTAAATTTTCCGGCGTAGCAAAAACTTATAACGAGCTGAATAACGTCAAAAGCAAGACTACAAAAAGATTTGAGCGGAAAAAAGAACGATATATTCTATAAATTTTGTTTGATAAATTGTTTTGCTGGTGAAATTAATAATATCTATAAAATGGGAATGATGTGGGCGTGTTATGGAGACGAGAGAATTCACAGAACGGCGATATTATGGGGTATAAAAGAATTTTAATTGGAAATATTTTGGAGACTGGGATATTTTTTAAGCGTTTTTGTATAACGTTGTAATGGAAAATCGGTAGTCGATGTTTTTTGATATCCAGTTTTTATTTAAATACTACAGGAGGAATCTTAAAATGTGTCATTTGTGATAAAAAAAACGTACTGTTACGAACTCAGTGATTCAGAAGGCGGTCCTGTCGTGAACTATAAACTTTGGCGAATGCCACCTTTCTAGAGGATTTCATAACAGAGTAATGCAATGGTTAGGTTAGGTAAACATAGGACTGACACTCATAGGATAAGCATACTAACTGACAGCCAGACTGGTAGAAGAATGCCAGAAAGAACTAAATGAACTAACAGACCACATTAAAGTAAGATTAGTCTGGGTGCCGGGACATAACGGTATTTCTGAAAATGAACAAGCTGATGAACTCGCGAGAAAAGGTTCAGCAACAGCATATGTTGGACCAGAACCAGCTCTTGGGACCACAAAGAAGGTAGTCCGAGAGCAAATACAAAAATGGGTACAAAGCCAACATAGACTTCAGTGGAGGAGTACTCCAAAGCAGGTACACAGTAAAACCTTCTTAGGTAACACATGTGTAAAACGGACCGAAGTACTACTGAATATCAGTAGGAATAAGCTAAGAATTTTTACAGGTTATCTAACGGCTCATACCCCGGTAAAAGATCACCTGCATAAAAGAGGGTTATATAACGGGGACCTCAGCTGCAGACTTTGTGGCATGGAGACCGAGACCGTAACCCATATCTCATCTGACTGTGAGGCACTGGACTCGAGGAGACAAACAATCTTCGGAGAAGCCAATGTGCCACCTGAAGTATATGGCACACATCCAATGGACCTATATCGTCTATTCGAAGGTACGGGGATAACTGGATGGGTGGACTAAACGTAGGAGTAGAGTACAATAAGCCAATAGGCTGCAGTGCTCCCGGCATCAGAACGGCTTCCAAAACACAAAAAAATGCAATGGTTTGTTCCCGACTGTTCTGGAAGCTCGGCATACGCAGAGGTGGTAAATTCAAGAAAGTTCTAGAGTTGCGAGGGACATTCTCGAGCGCCGTCGAGACCTATCAAAATCGAAAGATAAAGTAATTTCAAAAAGAAAAGCTCGTATGGTAAAAACCATTTTAGCGGTGGGTATGGCGTGTACAATTTTTCAAAAATTTTATTAAAAACAGTAACTTAGGCATTCTCGAGCGCGTCAGATATTCATACCACGTATGCCACAAGTGCCTCTGATAACAACGGTATACTAATCTGCCGGTTTGCGTGGTGGGGGTAGGCATATAAAGTAGCCAAAAATCCGAAAAAAAAATTACTCGAGCGGGTCAGATTTTCGGAAGGGGTGTTAAGTATAGGCGCCTAGGAAGCTCCCCTTAAAAAAACTGACAATTTAGGCGTGACGATTAGTTACGACATATTTTTGAAAATGCAAAAAATAAGTTCTTTTGAAATACTCAAGCGCGTCAGATTTTCATAAAGGAGATTTATCTCGGTATCCTTAAGGCATATTTTCTTAATCTGACAAAAATGTTGGTGGGCTCTTTTAATCTGACCGAAAAAGGTCTGTATTACCTACATGTTTATGGCACATTCCTCTTTTTTGCTTCAATTCTCCCCTTCGTTTTGCTTACGGTACGTCCAAAAAATGATTTGAGGATCAACAGGGTATTGAATAATATAAATAAATGAAACTGTACATGTTAATAATACTTTTGTATACAGATACGCGCAACTTTTTCCGAGTCCACGAAAATTGTCGAGAAGCTTTAGGAAAAAAAAATTTCAAATATAATAAAAGTTACATAATTTAATCATAGTTGTTCCAATTCATTTTTTTAACACCCTCCGTTTTCGAGATATACTCAAAAAACGGGAGTTTGAGTTTTCATGATGCTCCAAAAGTTTTAACTTTGGACAAAACCTTTTTTGTGGAAAATGAAATTACCTTTTTTTTATTATAAACTTTTTTTTTGTATTATGTATCGTTCGCGACTTATATGCCGCAACGCGTTTTTCGGACGAAATGGCTCCTCCACACTTCCGGTCATGCGGAAACCGGCAGATTTTGTATTTTTAGATTATATTCTTCAAGATAAAAAAATAAAATCGCGCTCGATAATGCCGGATTAACGTTTTTTTTTAAGTTCGCGACCCTATAACTCGTCGGCGTCATATTAGTCAGTTAAATTTATTCTTAAAACACTAAGATCAACCCCCAATATCTTAATCTGACGCGTTCGAGTATTTCAGACTATCGATCTTTTTTACTAATCTGATCGTCTATCCTAGGCGCGCGTCACTACATATAGAGCTAATACTTTCCAAAGTTGTTCTATTATGTCTGAGGTATCTCTCATATCTTCACTGCCACGCTCGAGTATTCCCGAAAAATCCCCTATTCGCCTACCTAACTATTAGACGCAGATAATATACCAACCGAAAACAAAGAACTAAAAATCTGAATCTGAATCTGAATGGCTAAAATCCCATTAATACCTTTAACCCAGTGAAGGGAATCCTGAGAATGCGATAATAGCGACATCCCCGCAACTAACCACAAACCAAAATTCATATTGACGAAAAACCATCTCAGTTTTGTAGATATTCACTTAATTATAGTTTCCTATAGAAATTGTCATATTTAAGTATTATTATTATAAAGTCTTACAAATTTGAAAATTACTTTTCAAAAAGTAGACTTTTCACTAACAAGAAACATCTGCTTCTCGAGCGATAAGCCCCGACAGACGGGGTGGGTATATCTGCAAGATATAACTAACCATTCTGGTTAATAATTAGAAGGTTCCTTGGTACGTGCCAGGACTGGACTAATTGGTTGGAAATTTGGTACATATACAGATTGCGAAAAGTCTATTCGTGCCATACGATTTACACAAGTACGACAAGGAAAACTACGTGAAAGAAAGAGAAGAATAATTGTTCGCAGTCAGCTGTTGCCGAATGTATTTATCTGAAATAATTATTACCAAAAACTATCGGCAACAATGTTAAATCGAAAGCAGTGTATAGATTATTTATTGCAGATTGTAATTTGTCCAATTTTTTTCCTGAACTATATTATTTTATTCTAATTTTTGTTGATCTCACTTATTTTGCAAAAGTCAATAATATTACCAATCTCGATTTTCTCCCACTAAATACGGCGTCATCCCGTGTTAAAAGTCAAATGCAAAATAAGTTATTTATTCCTTAAAAAGTACCAAACATTCCAAGCTGGCAACGTTGCTTTCATGTCAGATTGGTAGCTGGAACTGAAAACAGACCAAGCGCTGACTGCGAACAATTATTCATCTCTCTCTTTCAAGTAGGTTTTCTCATATTTTCCTTGTCGTACTTGTGTAAATCGTAAGACTCGAATAGACTTTTCGCGATCTGTATAAAGAATATCCACTACTCAAATACGGACGGGTGGTAAATTTGAAAATCTAGAAAAAAACTGCAGATTGCTGCTGCTTTACACAAAATGAAAGTCTTTATTATGAGTGTCTTTAATATATTTTAATACAATTTCAAAGTTATTCAAAAGAATGTATGGAAATTTATCTTTTCTCCAAAACTATTTAGTCGAGAATTCGGAAAAAATACAAAAATTATTGTTTATTCCTTATAGATTAAATTAGATTAAATTAGATCATCTTGAAAAATATCCTATTCATATCCCTCATACAGTTTCAATAGTTTTTCAAAATACCACTGATTAATATTCAACTCCCTAATTTTGACTGTAACTACGAAAACAACTCACTAGACTCGACTTTATTGATTGATTGAGTAAAGCTTGAACTTGACGCAACTTCCATACCCTCCAGCACCTTTTCTAACCACTAAATACGAGTACCTATTTCCTCAAAAAATATACTCTCATCCTATTCGTCTTTTATACTGTAAACACTCTCTCAATTTGTTTTTGCAGTACTAACTGTGAAGTTGACAATTATTGCTTCTTCTAGCCAACTGAGAAGTTTCTCTATTAGTGGTTAATAATTTTCTATTATTAACCTAGGTCAATAATGAACAAATTCAAATATTTTGAGAATTCAGCGATAGTAGCTCAACAAAAACTTGTGCAACATAATCTTGTATACCCAGGAGATTGTCTTGAACATATTTGACCTATATATCAATATAAAATTATTTTAATAAAAATGCCATTAGCTTAAAATTCGCGTTCAACTAAAAATGACTGATGACATAACGAGTACGTTCTTAAATGGATCGTAAACTGACAATGTACTTGACAGTCCGACACGTTTCTCGTGGTGCGTTTGTGAATTATTTTTAATGTTTGTCTTAAATTTGGCTAGTAGTGGAAAAAATTGTACATACACCATGGTGGTGAAGACATTTATAAGCTTCGCACCTTATTCCGCTCGGGGCAAAGCCGCTTGGGAAATAATTTTGGTGCTCGGTCAATAATAATAGGGAGTCTTCACCACCTTGGTGTATAATATACTATTTTTTAGATGGAATAGTCTTCCCAACCAAAAAAAGAACTTACAATCATTGGCAAGGAATGGATACATTAAAACATTACCAGATGAAGAGGACTATGATGCTGATAAAAGAAGTATAGCTATTTTAGCTAAAAACGGACAGCCTCTAAGACAGGTACAAGAACAAAAGCGTGGTAAGTGGAAAACTAATTTTCTTTATTGTCTCTGAAAAAAAAAATATTTCCTTTGTCTCCATCATCTCTTCCTTCATCTTTTCATTCTGCTCACTGAAAACAGCGTTAAATTGAATTTGATCCTTCCGTTACAGATATGTAGGGGTCGCTATCAACCAGATTATATTTCGGAAGGAAAATATTAAATTTTAATTCCCATTTAAAATATATTATTATTTTCGGAAAATTTGGACTGCTTCGCAACATTGAAATCTCGTCCAAAATAAAATCAATTCAAATTGTATACATGAGCAACAATTCCTACCGTTGCCTTCATCATCAAGATCAACTCTTTCTGCTCAGTTATTTAATGCATGCTTGTAATGTTATCACCGTTTCGTGTTTGTTCCACAGAAGTTTACTATCTAGGGTAAGACCTAGACACTTGACTTCTTGTTAAGCAAAAAATTAAAACCAATGCAATTAGGCTTTTCTGGCAATGCAAAATGTTATGGGCAAAACCTGGGGAATATGCATAGAGATAGTACAGTCACTAGAGGCAGCAAGTCAGCTCGGAACCCGTCAGCTTGTAAAGGGGAGTTAGAAAGTAGGAGGTTTACGCTGTCTCTCTCTAATAGCGTGTATGCTATATACACACAGACAAAGACATAAAAACCTTTGACCGTCTGTCTCTTTTTCTCTCACCAGAGTTCAGACGGACATTCCCACTTAAACAGCGCCCTATCTCTATCTGTAGTATCTCTATGCGAATATGACCTGCCTTTACACAACTGTGAAGTGTAGAAGAGTTTTCTGTAGTGAATATATTAACTGCAATCCAAAGACAAGCTCTCCCTTGGTATTATCGGGACATTGAATTACACGGGATGGAAGCTGAAATGAGAACAAATATTTAGTTCATGTGCCTGGACTGCAGCTCAAACGAATGAATGTCTATAATACATCTTTCTTACATCCAACCTGGAGTGGCACTCTGTAATTTATTTTCTCAACGAAAGCGAAAAGAATAGTGAAGCGAGAATATATTTATCTCTATCTTCGTTAGTAGTCTATAACTACATCTCTTCTTTGACGGAAATGGTTCGACAATCCTCGTGTCATTGATTCGTATAGAGATATTTTCATTCAAGATTCTAAAAACATAGACTTTTTGAACTAATGACAAAAATTAGGCAATCCAGATCACGTGACCTAATATGGCCGTGAAGGGCAAACAATTTAGATAGATATAGTTTGTTCAACCATCCTTTGCCGTTATATCATAATCGGTGACGTATTCTGCTGTTTTACGTACGTCTTATATTTGTTGAATGTTATTTTACACTTAACCTCAAAAATTATAATCAATGGCATTTAAGAATTGTTTTCAAAATATGACAACTGAATTGTCAAAAGTAACAGATAAAATTTATGTCGACCTTAGATAAGAAATACGTTAATGACGTCATAATTCCGTCCCATCCATTTCATGAATGAGAGAGCAAGCTGGACAATGTATGACGTAACGGCAAAGGATGGCTGAACAAACGTTAGTTTTGTATTGTCTATTCAGTCATAAACAGTGCTCAAGACTTTTTAGTCGAGTTTATTAGTATATTTTGCTTCAATTTAGTATATTTTATTAGTGTTTAGTATATTGTTCATTTGATTAGTATTTTTTATTTAGAATATATCACTTTTCTTAGTTTTTATAAATATTGTTATTGAACAAAACTTAACAAAATGCCTGCTACATACAGCCTTATATTTGATTTTTGAGTCTGTTAAATAATCTCTATTGATTGCTGCTAACCACATTTCTCTACGCTTCTTACTTAATTCATTCTTGTGCACCAAAAATGTGTTCTTTAAAACAGCTGGGATCTTAAAAAAGCTTACTTGGTCTCGATTTGAACGGCTCCCACAATCGACTACAATACAAGTTGTTGGCATTTTGAAGTAAGTAGGTGTTTCACTCCTGAAATCCGTAAGCATAAAAGTTAAATACTGCAGGTGATATCTTCCAATTCAAGCAAATGAAATTTTAATGCCAGCAATTTCATAAAAGTTTCACTTTCATTATAATATTGTATATGTTTTAGTCAGTGTGTACTTACTCGTGAATATTAAATAATAATTCTTGATAGTCTAAAAACCACTAGGTACACAACCAAAAGTTGGTCCTAAATTGATATACCCAGCTAAAAAGTTTTATAAAACTGAACTTTTTATTGTATATTATTAGTATAGAGACACCAAAGCAAAATAAAAGCACCTTTCTCCAAAATAAACACTAATGTATACCAAAATCCACGGTCTACAATGTATTAAATCACATTTGTTTGCCCTGTGTAGCCATATTGAATTTTATTTGAAAGGTCACTGGATTGCCTAATAAATTATAAGAAAAGAAGAAATTGAGAAAAAAAAATAACCTGTTTTTTTGTTTGTATCAGAAGATATAAGAGTTGTCAGTGTTGTATCTTAACTGAAAATTCAAAATCAATTTAAAACAAGAATTAACTTTTTGTTTAATTGATGTTTAATTTTTTGTACATATGAAAAATAAAATGTCCTTACCTTTTCAATTAACCTTTGACAATTAATAATTTATAAACACAAACCTGCTCATAACTTAAAACTATAAAATTTGAAAATGTTTACTTTCACTTTCTCAATGACTGGAACAGGAATAAATAATACGTACTTTCACGAGAGAAAGGGAGATGGAAAGATAAATCTCTGAGATAGAAAGACCTTCTCCGGTCTCTCTTCTCTTTCTTTCTTTATTTGCTCTCGTTTATAATCGTCTAGCTGCGAAAACCAGCGAATGTGTTTATAGAGTACCTAATAGCGAAAAGAAGCGATTCTCTATCGTTGAAATAGTTACAGAGTGCCACTCCTGGCTTCCTTCGTGTTTTCTTTTCTTAGTGAAGGTCAGATATATGTATGTATGTATTTTGGGGTGACATTCACTGAGGTCTAAAAGATCTATTGAGTCACATTACTTCTACTTATTTTCTCAGGAGAGCCTCAGAAACTAGTAGCTCCTTCAGTCTATTTCCTCCTTATTTCCCGTAGGAATTTTATGTTCCTCTTCTATCCAGTAATCTCACAGGTGCTGTGCCCTGGGATTCTGAAATGCTGCGCAGCTGGAGAGTATGTGGATGGAGGTTGGGCGGCAGCCAGCCTGGCTTCCTTCGTGTTGATGTTTAGACCTATACCTACAGCAGCTTTAAATATAGTCGAGTCCACTGAATATACTGTCAATCTGTATAGTTTCTAGTCTTGCCCTCAAACAATATGAATTCATTGAAACATCCCATGTTTTTTCCAACTATAACCTTTGGTTTATACTTTGAATCTGTATTTTTAAGGAATTGGGTCTTTAGCAAGAAACGGTGACTTACGGTACAGAAAAGAGCAGGATTTCGAAAATTTGTCCGATAAAAGACATATTGGCAGTTTAGCTAGAAGCTACGATCTTCCTCTAACAGGCAAGCGATCTTTGAGCAGCTTAGCGAAATCCGGGGATCTTTATAAACATACACAGTACAAAAGAAATGCTGGTAAGCTTAATTGATGCCAAAATAATTTCTAAAAATTGTTGATTGTCATTTATTTGACTTTGAACTTTAACATCTGTCATAATTTCATTCAAACCGGGTTTCTGAATATGAATTTTCAGGCCATGAAATTAAAAAAGAAGTTTAATACATATGTTATCTATGGTTTAATATGGCGATAGGAGATTCAAAATAAAAGCAACTTAGATAACGGAAATTGAACTATTAAATATAAAACTGAATAAAAGTTAACGCGTAGTACGAAATCTTAAAAAATAATGCGGAAATTTTTCTGAAAACTTATACACATCCTTTTGTTCATATACTTTTTATAGAAACATCAGTCCCTAATACAGTTAGTAAACAATCTTCAGACAATCTAGTCGACTACAAAGAGCCATTGTCGGAAAACAAAAGAAAATCGGAAGACTTTAAAAGAGGAAAAAGACAAGCCGATTACTCCTATGAAAATGGAAACGAAAATTATGCACCGGTCTATCAAAACGCTTACGATTACGATGACTTGATCCAGGATCTGCACGATGCGGATACGGATATTTCGAAACGCTTCTTAGGTACGTGTATCTGCATGTTTTGTTTTTAAACAAATTTTATTGATTTGAATTTAAAACGCGTGAGGGGATTCTGATTAGGATAATCGAGAATTAGGTTATCATTTGAATAAGAAAATAACTAGAACCTAACCTAACTTTTAATACTGTACAACGAAAAATAATTTTCGGTGAATTTAAAACGATTATTTCCTTTATCAGGGTCTGTAGCAAAGAGCGGATGGTTTCGACCATCCTCCTCGTCATTGAGCTCAAAATATTTGAGCCCAGATAAACGTCATATAGGGTCGTTGGCACGATTAGGTTGGCTGCCATCTTTTCGACATATTCGGAGATTTAATCGATCGGGCCGTTCGGCTAGCGAAAGCGACACTTGCAGGTTATTTTATGTTTAAATTTCAAAATAGAAATGTTTAGAGTAGAACGTTTTAAAGTAGCATTGTGCACGGTAGACACTAAAGTTGTGTGGATGTTTGTAAGAGTAGCAGCTAGAGATTATTTCTGTTATGCAGTATGCGCCAAAATATACAAAACTGAAGTAGGTATAGAGTTCATATAATAACCTTTTTGGTTTTTAATGTCCTTCTAACAGATTACGTTGGAAGAAATAGAAAAAAGGCACAATCGTGACCTATCAATCGAAAGAAATTACAAAATAGGATGCAGACGTACCTTTCGTAGCGGCAATGTGTCTTGGGTCTTTTTCTAATGTCCCACTGACAATTCTCGTCAGGTCTGTACTTTGTTGTTTACGGTCAATTATTATTTTTGAAAAGTGATTATCAATCTTATTGTTATATTTATTTAATATGCATAGATACACGAAAAAACTTGAGCATTTTGGAAGTTCTAAGCATTTTCAGTTAGAAAAAGAAGCTGGTAATTATTAATTTCAAAGCTTTTCGAATTTGGCTGAATATCTACGATCCTGATGATTCTATTCATCAAATTTAAAGTTAGAATATGTCAAAATGGAAAATATAAAATAAACGACATACCGAAAACCCGGATATACGTCACAAACGATGACTCACACCAAGAAGGCTATTGAATGTACCCACTAGGTATAACAATCCTCCATTCATGACTTAATTCAACACTTTGTTCATTTTCATTGCACAGAGTTCACTGGAACAGCACGCTTCAGTTATTTCCATTATCATTACAAGCTTCATCATCAAATAAATACCCCCGGGGGGCTTCAAACAGGAATTTATTAGCATTTATTGCATAGATACACGGAAAAACATCAGTATTTTGAAAGTTCTAAGCATTTCCAGTTAGAAAAAGAAGCTGGTAATTTCAAAGCCTTTTCGAATTTGGCTAAATATCTACGATCCTGATGATTCTATTAATCAAATTTAAGGTTAGAATATGTCAAAATAGCAAATATAAAATAAACGACACACTGAAAACCCGGATATACGTCACAAACGATGACGCACACCAAGAAGGCTATTGAATGTACTATAACAATCATTCATTGCGCAGAGTTCACAGTTACAGCACGCTCCAGCTATTCCCATTATCATTACAACCTTCATCGTCAAATAAATATCCTTGGAGGCTTCAAACAGAAATTTATTTACATATTTCCTGTCAAACACATTCGATTTTTTGGGTTTATATCCGTTGGTAATTTATTATTTTAAAAAATGTTTAGGATACTTGGAAATGTCCGTGGTTGAAAAGGCTGGGTATTATTTTAACTATACTTGTCAAAAGAGCAAATAAAATAAACGACATGCCGAAAACCCGGATATACGTCACAATCGATGACGCACACCAAGAAGGGTATTATTTCAACTATATAAGCATGGAGACTACCCTCCATATATATAAGTTAAAATAATATAGTTAAAATAATACCCTTTTTGGTGTGCGTCATCGATTGTGACGTATATCCGAGTTTCAGGCATATCGTTTATTTTATTTGCTATTTTGACATATAGCTAACCTTAAATTTGATGAATAAGATCATCAGGATTGTATTTAGCCAAATTCGAAAAGGCTATGCAATTAATAATTACCGGCTTCTTTTTCTAACTCAAAATACTTGAGAACTTTCAAAATACTGATGTTTTTCCGTGTATTCATGCATATTTTTTGTATTATTTAAATAAATAAATGAATAAGATTAATATTCACTTTTCATAAATAATAATTGACCGTAAACAACAAAGTACAGACCTGTCAAGAACTGTCAGTGTGACAGTAGAAAAAGACGTAAGACTTATTGCCGCTACGAAAGTAACGCCTTCATAGTATTTTAAACTCTCGATTGATAGGTTGAGCTTGAGCGTAATCTAAACATCAACCAATCAAATTTTTGTAAGTCAAAGATTAGCGTTAACGTTTGTAATACGTTTAAACGGTTCATTATTGTGATATTTTGATTAGGATTAATCACAGACCTGTCTTTTTTTCCATTTCTTTCTACGTAATGTGTTAGAAAGACATTAACAATCGATGACGCACACCAAAAAGGGTATTATTTCAACTATACCCTTCTTGGTGTGCGTCATCGATTGTGACGTATATCCGGGTTTTCGGCATGTCGTTTATTTTATTTGCTATTTTGGCATAAAGGTAACCTTAAATTTGATAAATAAGATCATCAGGATTGTATTTAGCCAAATTCGAAAAGGCTATGCAATTAATAGTTACCAGCTTCTTTTTCTAACTGAAAATACTTGAGAACTTTCAAAATACTGATGTTTTTCCGTGTATTCATGCATATTTTTGTATAATTCATATAAATAAAACAATAAGATTAATATTCACTTTTCATAAATAATAATTAACCGTAAACAACAAAGTACACACCTGACAAGAACTGTCAGTGTGACAGTAGAAAAAGACGTAAGACACATTGCCGCTACGAAAGTTACGCCTTCATAGTATCTTAACCTCGCGATTGATAGGTTGCGCTGGCGCGTAATCTAAACATCAACCAATCAAATTTTTTAAGTCAAAGATTAGGGTTAACATTTGTAAAACATTCAAACGGTTCATTATTGTGATATTTTGATTAGGATTAATCACAGACCTGCCTTTTTTTCCATTTCTTCCTACGTAATGTGATAGAAGGAGATTAACAATCGATGACGCACACCAAGAAGGGTATTATTTCAACTATATAGTTAAAATAATACTCTTCTTGGTGTGCGTCATCGATTGTGACGTATATCCGGGTTTTCGGCATGTCGTTTATTTTATTTGCTATTTTGACATAAAGGTAACCTTGAATTTGATAAATAAGATCATCAGGATTGTATTTAGCCAAATTCGAAAAGGCTATGCAATTAATAATTACCAGCATCTTTTTCTAACTGAAAATACTTGAGAACTTTCAAAATACTGATGTTTTTCCGTGTATTCATGCATATTTTTGTATTATTCATAAAAATAAAACAAAAAGATTAATATTCACTTTTCATAAATAATAATTGACTGTAAACAACAAAGTACAGAACTGCCAAGAACTGTCAGTGTGACAGTAGAAAAAGACGTAAGACTTATTGCCGCTACGAAAGTAACGCCTTCATGGTATTTTAAACTCTCGATTGATAGGTTGAGCTTGAGCGTAATCTAAACATCAACTAATCAAATTTTTGTAATTCAAAGATTAGGGCTAACGTTTGTAATACATTTAAACGGTTCATTATTGTGATATGTTGATTACGATTAATCACAGACCTGCCTTTTTTCCATTTCTTCCTATGTAATGTGTTAGAAAGACATTAACAATCGATGCCGCACACCAAGAAGGGTATTATTTCAACTATACTTTTCTCAGTGTATCAGGTAGTTTATGTTTCAATGCCTCGACGTATTTCCGCTCAATATCGTGTAAGTCCGACTTCAAAGAAACCGACAACGCTTTCGTCTCTTGTTAGATGGTGTACTCTGTGCTACTACTATAATACGTCAAAAGTAGACATGCGCAAAACAGTGGCGTGCAATTCAGTATTGTATATTAAGTCGCATACAGTAGTATCTTTGAATTTTTGTTTTGGGAACTAAAATATCCATGTTTAGGGAGACTGCCGCAGATGGGGAAGCCGAAATCAACACCAACACCTACGACCCGTCGGTACTATTAAGACCAAACCGAAGAACACATAGATTGGCGGATGAAAATGGTTTAATTAGAAGAGTTTTTTACCATCCTCTTACGACCAAATTTTATTAAACCAAATTACAGTAAATAGTTGATAGAATGTATTTGTTTAATACGGAACCACTTGTTTCTTTTTTATCATTCTTCTGTTCGGTAAGTTTAGTAAAGATGTTACCTTTTTTACCGACTCCTACCGGATACGTAAGTAATACAATTCCTTTCAAAACAAATTTAAAAAGGTAAGGTTTTTTCATTTTAATCAATACTTTGTTACAGACATACAATTATAACCTCAATAAGGTAAAGATCTAGACACAAAAACATCCAATCAATAAGGCATGTCCACGACAGTTGACAGTTGACAATACCCCTGTGATAAAACAATGAACACGATCAATAATTATCAAACAACAAACAACTATTAACCTATATTATACATTATTAAATATGCAAGCTCAACAATTAAAAAAACTTAACCTCACTATTAAGTACCACTTGCTCTGAACGCTTTGTTAATTGTTTTACCATGTGGACATGCCCTATATGGTTAAACTTGGTTTCTTTTAACTAAGACTGAAATAGACCCATTGATAAAACCCAATGTAAGTTCTTAAGCCATTTGAATTTCTTTTAGTTCAATGAAGTTTTCTAAAAACATATCTTGCATTGAAATTGTATAATATTTGTCTTCATCTCAATTAATTTCACGTAGGCTCAAAATAAAATCAGTATTACTCTATGGTCACAACCATAAATAAAACATAGCCACAACCATAGAACATAAAACTTTATGTTCTGTGGCCATAACTATCTCTTATATTGCCAAAAAAACTGGATGCCCGGTACATCTAAACAGCTAACGAACTCGTCACTACGGTTACTGTTACATCTGTTGACAGTTGACAATTCCAGGAGCTTCGAAATCTCGAATGTATCCGATACTTAACACTAAAAATTTAGTGCCATCTGTCGTTGAACTCGCTAACTATAAGAGAAGACAAATTTTTTCGATTTTCTTGTGTGTTAAATTTATTCATATCAAGAATCTATCAACTATAAAACAGTTAACTGAAATATCAAAAGTACCATAATATATTTACAATAATATAATATTGACAAGTTATCAACCTTTTTTTTAATAAAAATATACATACCTATGGAAGTGGTACTTCTCTTATTTGCAGTACTGTTATATTTACTGAGTAGGTACATTTTATTACTCCAATCAAGAATATCATCATCATACATATATCTCCAGTGGTAACTCGTCAGGGATGATAATTTAAGTACTACTATAGTTAAATATATTTTACTAATATTTATACCTACCCAGCTGATCTCCGAAATATTATTAGGAATTTTAAAAATAAATGACATACTGTATATCTTATTACGGACTGAATAAATTAGGTGAAGAAATAACAAAAATTCTACAACAAATTTAACTGACTCCTAAACTTGAAGTTACCCATTCTAACTAGTTACCACTGATTTGTATTATTCTAGTTTAAGGCCAATTTATATATTTTTTTGTAGTTAGGTATGATGTAGACGTAAAGCTTTCAAAATTTTGGGCTGGAAATATTTACGAAAAAAAAAATACGCTGTGTGGGACAATATTAACGTTTTTGACATATAAACTAAGACAATAAATGTAAAATTCTTAGACAATAAAATAAAATTTGAATATATTATTATTATATAAATGTTTACAAATTTGGGCAATCTTGCTAAAATTTATTTAGAGGTGAAATATATCATTGCCAATGTAAATTAAATGTCAATAAAAATATGTAAAACTATTTTTTATTTCTTTTTTTTATCCTAAAGCGACATCGACAATTTTGGGTATATAGCTGAATAAGTTGATATTATCTCTTTGAAAACTACCTAATACCAGTCTTACATCACAGTATTTCTTCCACCAGCTGGTTATTGTTTCAAAAGACATAGGTACGCTATGTCGTTCCTCATTTTTCTAAATATTGCCCTGCTTTTCTTGCACAAGCTGGTTCGACGACTGTCAACGCTAACCTCAAAATTACAGAACGCGGCGAACTGATCATGGATGTTCAAAGACAATATAATTTAGGTGATTTTTTCTTGGTATACCACACTACCATATACCTACCTAGTATCGCGAAATCGTAACAGAAGTAGAAGTACGGGATGTATTTCTGTGGTTTTAAGCCGCACATAACCACAAACTGATTTCGATCTAGTAGTCTCTGGCTTAAGGTACATTGTACATTTACATTCAATTACGCGCATGCTTAATATCTTGCTTAATTGACATTTCACATAATGATCATTTACATTGGTTCTACCCTCCATAATTGGTTCTAAATTTTTTGGTTATGTAATTTGTCTTGCCGTAGTTTTTCGTGAGTTGGATACCTACTTATAAAAATAATGGACGAGAATAAGATTAAAAGTTTAGTATGATGATCTCTATCATCTATCGTAATAACGTTACATAAAAAACCGCCCAAAAATTGTGTGAGAAAGAAATTCGCAAAAAGAATATTTAGCATACTATTAGCAATATGTGATGCAAAATATAATTTTATCTTTGTAATACATCGGTGATTGGATGAAATTTGACACAAGACTTGAACTATCTTCAGTAAAAAATTATCAATGTAAATGGATACATGGAGACGTCATATGTCAAGCGAGCAAATTTCAAACTTAAGGTACATTTACATTCAATTACGCGCGTGCTTAATCTCTTGCTTAATTGACATTTCACATAATGATCATTTACATTGGTTCTTAATTTTTTGGTTATGTTATTTGTCTTGTTGTAGTTTATCGTGAGCTGGATACCTATAAAAATAAAAATAATGGACGAGAATAAGTTTAAAAGTTTTGCTCTCTAGCATCTATCGTAATAACGTTACATAAAAAACCGCCCAAAAATTGTGTGAGAAAGAAAATTCGCAAAAAGAAGGTTTTGGGCACTAGACATTTATTTAGCAATATTTAGCATACTATTAGCAATATGTGATACAAAATATAATTTTATCTTTGTTGATATTGGGTCTTATTGAGCACAGAGTGATGGTGGCATATTAAAAAATTCACATTTGGAAAAAAACCTTTCAGCAGGCACATTAAAAAATATACCAACAAGTAAACTTCTTCCCCATACTGCAGATGAAGTGCCAACATTTTTTATTGGTGATTAAGCTTTTCCTCTTCAAAGAAATTTAATGAGACAAAAATGATCATAAAATTTTCTTAACAATCATAACATAACCTTAAAATTTTAAATGAAATTGTCTTTCTGCTTGCATTTGTCAAGCAGAAGATCAAGCCCGCTCAAGCTTAAGCAAAAGTAAAATTTTCAATGTAAATGGATACATGGAGACGTCATATGTCAAGCGAGCAAATTTCAAACTTAAGCACGCGCGTAATTGAATGTAAATGTACCTTTAAGCAGGCGCGTAATTGAATGTAAATGTACCTTTATTCGTTGAACGTAGAGAAGAGAAATTTCATCATTCTGTGGAATATCTGATTGTATGTCATACGTATAGTACAGTCGAGGTACCGTTGAGCATGCAACAGAAAATCGCGTTTTATCTTTATCAATGGGTTTGACATGACAAGCATTGATTTCATGTTGGTGAGCATGGAGACCAAGTTTCCATGTTGGTTAACCTGCTAAAGAGTGTGTCTGTCAACGCGTGATCAACGACAACTTCACCGTAGTATTGACAATTTCAAATTTCAATCTTTAAAATTAATTAAAGTAGTAGTTAAAGTTTTAATCAACATGCTTTGTATAATCAACAAAAAATGTGCAATATTGGAATCGTAATCATACTACCCTAGGTGGGAGAGGAGAACAATAAGGTATTCTAATTAACTCAATTTTTACAATTAAAAATATACTGATTTTCATACTGTCAAGCAACACTAACAAATATTGAGTTAACTGTATAAACCCTCACTTCGTGGAATCTACTCATCATATGGTTTTAAATGAAACTAATTGTTTTTAAATGACTCCACAATATATTTGTATATTTATATCGAAACAATTGTCAATTTACTTGCAATTTACAGATTTTTACAAATATATTGTGGAGTCATTTAAAAACAATTAGTTTCATTTAAAACCATACTAACAAATATTTTTAATACTAAAAACCGAACAAATCAAACTGTCTGTTTTGAAAATAATTTGCAACATATAAGATATGTGGTTTAAATTAAATGACCTACACACTTAACCAAACATTTAACTACCATATTAGGTATTCACCATTAATATTTCAATTCCTTCAAGGAGCCAATATCTTAAACTGGATGGCATTTATTAAGAATATCAATGTAGACAATAATATTTTTGGTTTGTACTGCATAAGGTCTTGGATTTTATGGGCTGGTTTTGCCAAAATTTTAAATTAATAAATCATTATTTTATTTGACAATGGATTGTGATGACTAAAACCTGAAACATATGATACTATATGATCTATATGATACATACAATTATCAAGAGAGATGGATTTAACAAAAACATTTAATAGAAATATTTCAACAGACAATAAATATATAGTGTATATCAGATACTCATAAGCTGTAATTTCCTAGATCTCCTAACTGAACAATATCTGCATCTCTACTATTTGCAATGTGTGCAATACTGCAGTCTTTCATCCAACTTTGATTTTGTGAAACTTCACTGGTAGTAACTAAGAATACTTCTTTATTTTTACAGTCTATTACATCTTTTAAATAGTTTAAAACATCTTCTTCCTAAAAAGTATCAGAAATTGTTTAAAATAAATGTTAGGTGAAAAAGTTATTGTTATATTATGTTACTCACCCCACCAATTTTTTGAGGGGATTCCAACTTTGAATCCAGATTATAATAGTAACCATCTATTTGTCTGACAGTTACCCAGTGACGCCTCCAAACAGGTAAGGTGAAATAACCTATTTTGTATTCACTTGGTATATTTAGTATAAATCCACATATATTGCTTAATATTAAACCACTGGGATCTCTAGAAATCATATACCAATTTTTTTAATTTGAATGTCAACTATCCTAAGAGAAACTTGAGATACTTTTATTAAATAAGTCTAAAATATTCACCTTCTTTTATCGAACCATATAACTTCATATCCTTTATCTTCTAAAGCTTTCATTATTACATTGATATCATAGTTTCCTAGACCTAACATTGATTTGTGGGGATTTATCCAATTGTTAGGAGATAATGAAATGCATATAGTATCTAATTCTGATTTCATAAAAGCTTCCTTTGATTGAAATAGATTGTTCAATGCATGTAAAGCACATAATTCTCTTATTTGTTTTTCATGATAAATACTATTTGCAGTCATAGTAGATTGCAAATTGTAAGTTTCGATTCAAAACATCAAAAATCAAAATACATAAGAGGGAAGACACAACACAGAAATTTTTTATTTCTTCTTATTTCATAACTTACGTCAGTTTGAAATCACAGATATAGTAAAATATGTCTGTGGTTTGAATATATCAAAGGAATCCGTAT
>CAJUYH010005606.1:0-22693 GCA_910591685.1 Galerucella tenella | reverse complement strand
TAGATTATACGGTAGAGATGAGTAGCTTTCAGAAACTGTAAGATTGATCTCAGTGGGGCAGTGGAGCATTTTCTTGAGGTTAGGACTCAGGTCAAATTGTTGATATGTGGCGGAAATTGTTTGCATTCAGTCAGTATGTGCTTAACGGTCACTATATCACTACAGCTATGCCAAATGGGACGATTTCCCGAAGACTTCAGATATCCGTGATTGAGCTTGGTGTGACTGATTCGGATTCTTCTCTCTCTCCGGGCTGAAAAATGAAGGGAGAGAGAAGTAGATGGATGGATATCATGAAGTGCTGTCATGCTATTCCAACATAGATGTCGCCAAGATTTTTGCATAACGTTTTTGACTTTTTTGTTGATTCCATCTTCTTCAATTCGCTCGATAGCGTACGGACGATACCGAAGTGGTGGCAGTGAAAATACAAAGTAAGTTTTAAGTACATATAGACCGCCTCAATTATCTCGGAAATGGATTGCACAATTTTTATAGATTCTAGTGACTAGTGATGCGGCCGATATTATGGTGGTATCTACATTGTACTTTTCCCGGAATAATAATGACTTTTGTATTTCAATCGTATCAACCCTATCGCCTATCGCGTTCCATTCCAGCCCATACATACAACGTCTTTGTGGATATTGTAACGGTTTCTATTTAACATGGGGTATCGAGAATAGATTTTAATGTTAAAAATACCATTTTATCAGGATAGGTAAATGGTATTTCTGAATGTAAAATGAATTCACCACTCACCTTGTATATATTGCTCTTATACCATCCACTACTTCAAAAACAATTAAAAATAATTGAAGCTACTTATTAGGTCAACCTCCGACCTCATCACCTAATGCTAAGGGTTATCAAGTGGAAAAGAACCGACCTTGAACTCGTGAGCCTTGGACTGGTCCATTATCCTCCATGTTGTGTTCTGGTGCTTTCAAGAGGTCACTTGCTTTGTACTCTTTCGAAGTCATTTCGGGCTTAACCCAGCTACAACCGTGCCTTTGATCTCTTACTCACAGCCCTATTATTAGTCTTATTCATAGTCTTTCTCATTATTTTTCTTCGTATTCTTCAGAGTTTCCTTCAACAAAACCTTATTAGTTAACAAATAAAACTACGTGTGGTAGAAAACTCACCAGTAGACCCCTCATACCCTACAAGCTGATGGGACCTTACATATCTCATACTGTGCTAGTTGTAACAGTATAGTGCCTATGGGTGTCTCAGATAGTTTGTAGGAAACTGTCTCAGGGATTATTGGTTATGCTCCATCGCACAATTCATTAGGAAGCAGAAACTTCCGATACATACCTGAAATTAAGTAAATGTCTTTTGTGACTACAGCTCTTATAAATTTCATAGTTAATAACTTCAATACTAACCCCTAACCCCTATTTAGGATGTTATCCAAAAAAGTATACTTTTGGAATTGATTCTACCATCTAGTATTGGTACATTATTCTTACTGTTTATTTTAAAAATTAGCTGAGACCACGGGTACATTTAAGTTTTACACCTTCTATATTATATTATTAGGTTAGCTTAAGATTTAACAGCTTGTACTCCAGCGATAGCTATAAGTAGGTCAACTGCGTGAGCCAACTACGGTCAGGCCTACTCTACACCCAGAAAAGTGTGAGTCGTATAAACTGTGGAACTATCTTCCATCTTTTTGTAAACTTGAACCAATTAGTGAAACCTTTAATAATTGTTTATTTATTTCACCCCGGCCCATCTCTGTTGAGAAACCGGGTACGTTCTATTCATCTTTATGTTTTTCAGGGAACCTCCTTTGTCACCTTAACTTCAGGGAAGAAGGGGTGTGAGATTCACGCTCCAACGAGAATTTTCACGTGACAGTATTTACCCACGTTTCCATTAATAAAAAAGAACATAACTTGAAAATTTAGAACTGTATTTATTGTAATATTTTTCCATAATTATGTCTGCAAACTCTTCACGTCCATCGAAATCAATATCTGACAACTCTTGAACGAATCTCATTTTGTTTGGATGGAAATCTATAGAGTTGCCAACTTAAATTCAAATAGCACCTTCTGGTTTTAAATAAGATATAGGTATAGGAGACATTACATGAAAAATAATCAGTATTTCTCATTCGAAAAGTCAAAAAATATACAGGGTCGTCCATTTGAAGTAGCAAAGCTCATTACTATGATTATCCTTATCATTATTACAAATCTATAAACATCGCTCCATACTTAAAACTCACTCTGTATATGAATTACCCGTACTAGACTGTATCATTGATTAAATATAGTTTCATTAAAGTTTGTTTGTATTTTGAATAAATATAAAAATTAATATTTTATCCTTTCAACAGTATAATTTAAAAAAAAGATTATAGTGTATTCAATTTCGCAATTAATTAAACATTTCACGCACTATCTTGTATCATGGCGAATACGTCTAACATTTTTAGTCCAGTTCATCTTTTCCTCCGCAAATTATCATCTAAGTACCTAAACTATTAATTGAATCAATTAGAGTATTAGGAGTACTTTTCATTTTGGGTTTTGTACAAATGAACAGGGAAATAAAAAACGAGTCGAAGTCTCGTACGAAAGGTTCCGTAACATTATTAATAAAAGCCTACATACATACGAGTGAAGTTAATATTATAATTTATTCAACTGATTGATTCTACTTTTAAGGTTCATATTCATAGCTTCGCTTAGTAGTTAGTCTATAAGAAATTCAAAAAAAAAGTCCGCAGGCAGTATTTGTTGTTATAGTGGCAATAGAAATACATCTTTGTGAAAATTTGTCTAACTGACACACTTCATGAGTTACAGACAGCAAAGTCTTCCCATACTCCTGGCATTTCTGTAGCTCCCAAAGCGTTCTCTCTCATGAATGTTGGGATTGCAAACAAAAATTACGAATTATTCTTACACAGCCCAATAATATTTAGCTCATAGCTGTATTTAAGTTAAATACGAATGGAAATTCCTGAATGTATCATAAATACCTATATGTTTTACATGTTAAAATAGTAGTTTGTTCCTCTAGTGCGCGAAGCGTCACTTTTCACACGAGCGCAGAATCTAGCGAGTGTGAAAAGTGATTTGCGTACAAGTTGTACACAATATTTTTCCTACAACCACATTTATTTATGAAAGAAATACGGTAGTTTATATAGTTATTTTATTTAAAGTTTTGAACGGAAAGAACTTACAATAGGAAAATAAAAAGAAAAATCAGTTGAATGTATAATTAATTGTAAAATTTGAGCAATTTTGTATAATTAGGTATATTATTTTTATTTTGATCTTGGTCATAATATCTAAAATAATGCTTATGTAACGTTATATTTGGCCACTATCATTGGAATATTCAAATATCTACCGGACGGCGAGTAGCCAGTTCTTTTTTCTTAACAACATGTGATTCTCGTCGAGAACCTGTAGCCTCGATCACCGCTGAAAGGCAAATTTTTACATTTAATGTGCGACGGATAATCTTCGTTGGTGAGGATCAGTATACACTGATATTGGTCAAATATTTCAATTATTCTCTCCTATAGAGAGAGAAATTAAGAACACACTACCAATATGTAAATTCTTTCTCGAAGCGGAGCATGTGAACAGGAAAGGGATACGCAACGTATGTCCATTGCTCATCGCATGGTTCAATTTAATAGCCAGTAGTGAAAATAAGCTTTCTTTCTCCTGTGAACCATGAAACGATAAGGTAAATTTTAATTTCTTGTGATAGGTTTACCTCAAACTCTTTTTTTTAAAGTGCATTCAATGTGAATGCACTTTGTGCCTGCCACTTTGTACCTGCCACTCTGTACCTGCCAATTTGTACGTGACATTCCGGACGAAGTAGTTTCTATAAGGTAGATTAACATCAGATTCCTAGGACCTGTCCGAAGAAAATAAGGAAAGTAAGACCAACGTAAAACAACAAACAACGTAAACAACAAAAAACAACAATAATTCACTGTGATATTAGTTTTAAATTCATTATACAACTTGTAAATTTAACAACGTTGTTCATATTCCTTTCTTTCCAGTATTTCCAGGTTTGTTGATAGAGAGTTGTGAGGTGAAAAACAAGTCGACTAATATTATTCAGGGTGGCGCCCACTTACCTTTCTTGATTAACTTTAATTACATTCCTTAACTTGATTTATTAAGTTATTAAATTCATTTGGTTTCTTAACTCCATCTATTATCTCATTAACTTCAATATAACTTCAATAACTTAAATAAAGTAGGATTACCCGCGAACCGGTAAGACTACTCCCTGAATTGATATTAGTTTGGTCTTCGAATTCACACCTGAGGTGCTCTCCACATTGAGTCGCCGTTGCTATTTATCTTGCCTTATTATTTTAAATAAATAATAGGTAACACTAGGTTAATGGTTTTATAATTAATAAATTAAAATAAATAATAAAATGAATAGTTTACTTACTTTCGGTTTAAATTGAAAAATTGTACACCAATGAGAAATTCACTATAATGTTGAATTGTCAAAAAAAAGTTGACAGGTCATAGGTAGGCTTTGTTTGATCTTTCGGTGCGGAAAACTGCCATAGCGTGTACTTTTCGCATTACTTCTCCAACGGTTATCAAAAGAATTGAGATAAGGCCTGCTTTGCGTACAAAAATTTGTGTAGAAAAGCGTGTTTTGCATAATGCTTGTAGGAAAACATTATTTTCTAGCTAGCAAACTGGAGAATCGACAAACTCCAACTGGTCATCTCGAGTTTCATTACACCAATAAATCACAAAGTACCTACTATGGGTTGTTTCAAGAGATTCAAAGAATGTTATCAATAAAATTAGTAGATGACTCAACGGTCCATATTTTCAAATCATCTCGAACTATACTGATTGTTTAATATCTCAGTGTTTTAAATAGAAGTCACTGTAAATTATATTGAATTCGGATTCTTTGAAAAGGTGTGAAAACTTGTATGGGTAAATCATTGCTTTGCACCTTATTGTACGTTAGAGAAAAAAAATTTATTTAGTTTAACATGTTGCAATATCTCCGTATTTAATTAAATTTTAATTATCTTCTCTTTTGTATATAGGGTGGACGGAAACTCGAACTTTTTATTTTCTTTCAAATGCAACACACTGTATAGCACAAATAATATCTTCGATTGCATAACTTCCATTTTGATTAATCATCTCCCATAATCAAAATATAGATATTTTGTATTTTTCTCAGTAAACGACAAAATTTGACATATAGGTCCTATAGGTATGTCAGTCGTCTACGGCTTGTTAGTTTTCTTAAGTAAAGTGAGAAGTACATATCGAAGATTATAGTTCAACACTATTAATACCTTACAAACGTGGCATTTAGCCAGGGAAGTAGTTGTAGCTTCTCAGTGAACGGTCTGCTCTTTGAAAAGTAATTTTCATGAACGATATACATTTATTTACTCATTAGAGTTATGCATCACTCTGTATAGTTCAAAATATGATCCTCAAAGACATCTACTATTTTCCTTTTTGATATTTCTTGATATCTCTTAAAAGCCCATATACCCAACTTTCTCATAAGATTGGTACACTCTGTATATATAATATATGTATATATATTTATTTGAAATACTGGCCTAATCGTAACAATTACGCAATAAACCTCTATCATTATATGAATGAGTTCATTGTAATGAACACTCGCCCTTGATACAAATAAAAGACATTCTCATTAAAAATTTACTACGACATTTAAGAGGAACTGAATAAAAATTCTCCTAATTTACTTAAACTGATTAAAAGAGATAAACCAATTGCGCATATGTACTAAATATACTATACTCTTTAAACTGGTTAACGCATTCATTCTGCAGTGTCATTGAATTTCTTGCAATTTTTTTTTGAAAATGAAAAAAATATTTGTATTAATAGTTTTTAACGTTGTTATTTCGTTCATGGGACTTGGTGACTGTAAAAAAGATAGTTTGGAGAAGGAGTGGAAACTATTTAAGGTTAGTTTTAATTAATTTATTTTCTACTCGTGCTTTTCGGTAATATAGTCAGTGTATGTTGCCACCCAGTTTTCTAACAATTGGTTAATTAATTTTCGGAGAGACATCTTGTTTGGGACTTCCTATTTGCCAATTTATCATACAGGGTTAATAACCTTTAAGCGATGACGTCAGCATTCCCGTTTCTTTTGAATTTGCGGATTTCCCTTCCTGAAGTTATTCTAATTGGTACAGACTGGACCAAAATTTATCATTCATGAAGAATATTCCTAGGACTATATTTTATAAAAGCTACCGAAACACCTTACAGAGGTGTAAAACTCTGAGAGTCAGGCTATGGAACCTCTGAGTACAGAGAAGCAGAAATTTGGTCTTAAAAATTACTCAAATAACTTGTACAAATTGAAATTCATAGAAACAGTGACAGCCCCCCATTCAATTTCAGAGAAAAATATAAAAATCTAATCTGAACTTTATTAAACATTCGTAACAGTAACGATATTTCAAAGAAGTATTCTACATTGTTTTTTAAACCAACATGAATATAATGTGTAATTGTTATTTCAAATTTAAGGCGGAATTTAATAAAACTTTTGCATCAAATACAGAAGAGCAAAAGAGATATAAAATCTTCAAAGAAAATTTACATAATATCAAGAAACACAACAGTAGA
Organism: Galerucella tenella; assembly: GCA_910591685.1. Taxonomy (NCBI): domain Eukaryota; kingdom Metazoa; phylum Arthropoda; class Insecta; order Coleoptera; family Chrysomelidae; genus Galerucella; species Galerucella tenella. The sequence continues at coordinate 16,028 of CAJUYH010005606.1, read as the reverse complement.
TATGAAAATGGGAAGGAAACGTATTTGCAAGAAATCAATAGGTGAGTGTCTAGATCCGCTCTAACGATTTAAAAGTATTAGGCAACTACACTGAGTGTCAAAAAACTCTGGTCACTAAAAATTAGTGGTAAGTAGTAGTAGTAATAGGATATTACGTAACAAGAGTTGGAAGTAACCCATTACGCACGAAATGAAAAAGTTTATGAATTTCATGAGTGCGTAATGGGATTACACAACGCGTGTAACGTACTATACTTTTTCTAAGCCCATCTTTTTTCTTAGGTGAAGTTGAGAAAATATTCGGATACAATATTTTGTTACAAAAATTGACAGCATAAATGAGATGACGCTTATTTCCATATCAAGAAAACGCGAATTATTTTTTTTAGAATAGTATATTACGTAACGTGTGTGGTAAGGAGCATTTTACGCACGAATGGAAAAGATACGCACGATGCCGCGTTGCGGCGAGCGATGATATTTTGCGGCCGTTACCCAGAGTGACGGCCGACAAAATTTTTTACGGCCGTTCCCATAGTGACTGCCGGCAAACTGAATTTTTACGGCCGTTCCCATAGTGACTGCCGGCAAACTGAACGCCACTACAGCATTTAACATTTCTGAAATATGACAATAACAATGTATTTCGAACCAAAAACTAACTGTCTTTTCTAAAGAGACATAATGTTTATTGAAATTATGTAATTTTCACGGTTGCACGAAAAATATTGTGTATACTATGGCCGCGAAATGTTTTCGCGACCTCGAGATTATCTTGCCTCGGCCGGACCGGCCTCGGCGATAATCTCTCTCTCGGAACGCGAAAAAGCATTTTGCGGCCTTAGTATACAAATAACTATTGTATGTTTAACTTGTCAACGCCGATTTTTAACGTCAATTTTGCCTGATGTATGCTGTCAAAATATGATTCTAATTTCATAATTCGGAGTTTGTATGTATGTATGTGTGATTTTTGGGGTGACATTCACTGAGACCTAAAAGGTCTATTGTGCCCCCTTACTTCTACTCAGTTTCTGAGGAGAGTCTCAGAAACTAGTAGTTCCTTTAGTCCTATTTCCCGGAGGAATTTTAGGATGTCTGCAGGCTTCAACTTAGGCAAATGTTCCTCTTCTATCCAGTAATCTCCCAGGTGCTGTGCTCTAGGATTCTGGAGTGCTGTGCAGTTGGAAAGTATGTGGATGGAGGTTTCTTCTTCCATTCCACAAAATCTGCATTCTTCTTCTTCCACTATTTTGAGCTTTTTCAGGTGCCCATTCAGGCGACAATGTCCCGTTAGGATCCCTGTCAAAACTCGGAGTTTGATGCTTTCTGTAATTTTTTTGATTTATATATTCTTTTGACCTTTTTGACCTTTTTTGACCATTATACTATGGATATTATAAGAAAACATAATTATTGTCATACAAATCAAATCAAACAGAAAATTTGAGGTTAGTTACACCAAGCAAAATAACGCTCAACCTGTAACGTCGTTCACAGGTTATGGCTTCGAAAACTAAAAGAATTAAACATGTCAGTGGCTCAAAATCTCTCTTTTATGTGCCTTGAAATCTCTCTATCAATTAAGAAATACGTTATTGACGTCATAATTTCGTCTCATCCATTTTATGAATGAGAGATCAAGATGGACAATGTATGACCTAACGGCAAAGAATGGTTAAGCAAAGTCTACCTATTATCGGCACTGGATATTTTTCCTTGGTCCAATTATCGGCACAGCAATGCACTAATTAGCGTTAAAGAAATGAAAAATGATATGAAGACCATCACAAATTAGGAAAATAATAGGGTTTTCAACTGAAAATAAATTATTTTTTATCTTATTTTTTTTTTTCGAATATTTACATGGAATATTTTGAAGCCAAATAGTAAATAATCAAAAAACCAATTGTCTGGTGAAGATATGTAGACGACATTTTTGCAATATGGCCTTATGACTTAATATCTCTGAATGATTTCTTAACGTATATAAATGAAGGAGAAAAATCTATAAAATTTGAAATTGAAATTGAAAATAACAATTTTTTGCCATTTTTAGATGTTCTTATCAATAAAACACCTTCAGGGTATGAAACAAGTGTTTATCGTAAGCCAACACACACTAATAGGTATTTGAATTTCGAATCAAATCATGCTATAAGCGTTAAAAAAAGGGGTAGTAAAATCTTTATACGATAGGGCCAGAATCATTTGTTCTAATGATAATCATTTCACAAAGGAGAAAACTCTACTAAAAAATGTTTTAAATGCCAATAATCATCCGGCAGAATTTGTAAATAAAGAAATTAAGAATATAGAAAAGGGCTCATTGTTAATACCCCATATAATAACAATAATATTAATAATTAAGCTAACATAATTTTTTAAAACTTGACAATACCGTATGTTAGGGGTTTATCAGAAAGAATTAAGAAAATTGGTAATCAATTCAATATTCGAACTAGCTTCAAATCTAACTATACGTTGAGATCTATACTAACAAAAACAAAACCAAAAAATGAAGAACAATCTTCAAAAAATTGCATATATCAGATATCTTGTGAATGCGACAAATTCTATTTAGGTGAAACATCTAGATCATTGAAAGTCCGAATAAGTGAACATAAAAAATATATCAAAGATAGGGAGTTCTTTAAGTCAGGTATTTGTAAACATGCTTGGGAAGAGGGGCATAAAATTCAATGGGATTCGACAAAAATAATATTGAAAGAGCCCAATAATAAAAGACGAAAAATCAAAGAAAGTGCTTTAATACAACTAATTGCCGATAAATGTGTAGCTAGTATTTCAGCCGAATGTAGTCAAATTTGGTTACCAATGTTAGAAAGAGAAATTTCCAATAATCAATTACCTGCGTTATCAGGATAGCATCATAAGTTTTTATCCAGGTTTTCTTATGATTTATCATTGGAATAGTTGTTAATCGATACACACTCCAATACACAAAATCACCAAACTGAGTCATACATATTTTGAAAACAAAAATAATCATACACAAAAAAGTAACAACAAACGCGTTTTATTAACAACATTTCCAAAATAAGCGGAAAAAAAGCGCTATCCCAATAAAAACCGTTCCTGGAACGTGCACTTCACTGGATTCCATTTCTAGTAGACTATCATATCTTTGGAATGTCATAAAATAAAATATTTATTTCACACTTTACCAGAGATGTGATCTACTATGAATGGACCCTAAGAAAATGTGACAACAAAGTTTTGTAGTCTTAAACTTCAAAATATTATTGATTGTCTAGTTGTCATATTTTTTTCGTTGTGTCAGATAGGGACCAAAAATTATTTCATCACTATTTAATCTTGACAAAGGTTGCTGGAACGCTACCGAAACGTCGAATTAAAAAAATAAAATAAAAAACATTATTGTGGTTCCATTCCCAAAAAATGAGAGAAAAAACAATAAATAATGCCACAAGGAACTTACAGAAGATATTGAAAATAAATTGTTGTTTATGCATAACAGATAGTTAAATGTGAAGAAGCAAATTAGATTGCGCCCTGGTCAATTATATTTAATGGTTTAGTTTTGTTTTTATCCCCAATCATTCATTAAACTTCCCTTTTTCTCCATAGTAATAACACAGAGTACACCATCGAACAAGAGACGAAAGCTTTGTCGGTTCCTTTGAAGTTGGACTTAAACGGAAATACGTCGAGGCTGACAGATATACTACTTGATACCACAGAGTACACCATCTAACTAAGGCAGTGACAACCAAACCACAGAGTACTGAGTAACTGACGGAAACGAACGAACGGAAGTGTCGACCATGTGTCGACTTGACATTGACATATATACTAATTAATTCACGCATGTGCACACAAAATTGCGATCACGAAAACGGCTTTCATTCGCCTCTTGTTATATGGTGTACTCTGTGGTAATAATGTATTTTTAATTTGAGTTTCTGTCAGCTTCTTCTTTCTCATTATCTGCGTTTTTGTCAGCTCCACTCATTCTTTCGCTTTCTTTTTTGTTAACACTTATTCTAAATTCCACTGTATCCGCTCCATAAATCTGTGATTCGGGCTAAATATAAATGAGTTGGTTGGAAGACTAGTGGGGTCAGCAAAATGTTCGGTAACGACGTTAAATAACCGAATAAAAAAAATTATTTTTGAAATAGATTTGGAGACTTGACTGACAAAGAATTTAGTGACATTTATGGCCTGTCAGATGTAAAAGAAGAAGACCTGGTACTCTACCCCGAAGAACCAATAAAAAATCAATCATTTTCAACTAATGTAACTAACGAACATTTAGATTGGAGAGAAGCAGGAGCTGTAACGCCAGCTAAAGATCAAGGAAAATGCGGTTCGTGCTGGATATTCAGTGCGGTGAGTATTTTTAGGTATTTTAAATGAAAAAAATAAGCTCCATTCAATAACCTTATGCAATCTTTGAAAATTGTCGGACAAATAGGGCTACGTATATTTGGTCTTTATTACAACGAGGTAAAAGAAAGATGAGAGAACATAACATAACCTACCATCGACCAAAGTGGCTTCTGAATATGGCCGACTCCCGTTGAAGCGTAAACAAACCAGAGGCGTATATTAGATTATTCTATTAGGGGAAACAAAAAACTCTCATATCGTTACCCTAATTCGCAAATGTCATGAGTCCATTTTTGCCAAAATTGGGTTTTTGGCACCATCTCGTTTAATACTATCCTGAAAAATTTTTGTTTTCTAAAAACAGTTTCAAAATAACAGATTCTAACCCTAATAATTCAACCCAATAAGACGTTTTTATCCTCCCCTGTAAAATCAGTAAAACTGGTCTTCCGACATTTGCGAATTAGGGTAACGATAGGTGGTATATATTGGATAAAAGCAGTTTTCCAACACTATTCTAAAACTCAATGTCAACTTAAATTTATACTAATAATCATAAAACACCTTTCTAATACTGGAAATCACTATTTTTTCAGTGTGGTTTACAATTTGACACAAGAATTGATGACTAATGTCACCAATGTGGCTTCTCAATATGGCGACTTCCGTCAAAAGCTGGTTGAATCACTACCACGCTCAACTTCCCTCCTTTTTCTTTAACCTCGCTGCTTTATTATTTCGAGACAAATAATTTGTTGATATTAAATGTGGTTGAGCAGCCACCAATGGTTTTATTGAAGACAACATAAAAATGTACACAAATTTGTTTTGGAAGACCATTAACATGAGCTTCTTATGAGCTATCACCAAAAGTATAAAAAAGGTAGAACGTGTCGCGGGACACACGGTAAGAACTTCAGTTCCTTTTAAGCAAAAGTTATGTACTACATTTGTCGTTATAAATAAACAATTTGCATATTCCTCGGTGGTCGAGTAGTAAGCAAACCAGACTCTCACGCGGTAGACCCGGGTTCTATTCCCCGTGAAGAAGTTTTTTTTATTGTTAATTTTATTTTTAAATGATTATTCTGCTTGATAATAATAACGACAACAGGTAGACGTTTGAAATATTTAGCAGAATATTCATTATTATAGATAATGGTAAGGTACCCTTCATAAGGGAGTCCGACTGGCAACATCTATTTATAACAGCATCGTATATTTGAAAAGGGAAACCGTAGCATTATACAAATTGGATACTCAAGAACTGTAAGTTTACCACAAAAAAATTAGTGGAAACATAAAATTGAATTGTTAAATTTTTAATTTGAAGTTATATTACAGTTTATAGAAATTTTAATTTTCAAGATTTTTTCTTAAGTGGGTCGTAGGAAAAATAGGCTGTTCGACTCGTGTAGATTGTCCATATCGCACTTGAACGATTGAGCACTCCGCCTACGGCGTTGTGCTCAAACTTCGTCCCCGTGCGATATGGCCATCAGATCAACACTAGTTGCACAAACTACTATTTCTATCAAAATATGCCCTTTTACATTTAAAAACAAGCTGCCAAATGTCAAATCAATTTATCCATCCATTTTAAAGTTATCGAATAAAACATTCAAGTTTTCAACACTCTGTATTTCGAAAAGTAAATGTGCTAGACCCCTTAATCCTCATATCATTTTGTCCAATTTTACGAGAGGAATCTACATGCAAACGTTGTAATTACCCTCAACGTTCGAGATGCTTACACCTTTTTTTGCGCGATCGTATTGAAATAAATGCCGAATGGAATAATTTAAATTCCTTCGAAATGAACGAAATGTCAAGAGTGACATTTATACTTCTCGATCAGTTTAAAATATATTTATCATTTTGGTGAAATTGCTTTCATGCTATCTATCACTTTTCGACGTCTGAACGGTAAGAAAATCACTTACCGACGTGTTAAACTTAGAAACCAGTAAACACAACCTACCGTCCTGACAACCGATGCTGTAAATAAACAAAAAAGATCAATCGCGCAAAAAAAATTATGGAAATAATAGTAGAAATTTATCCGACCATATTCAAGTAGATCACCAGCACTGCGAATACCAGCTTTGCATGGAATTTTAATGTAGCATCGGTGGTTCAGTGGTAGAATGCTCGCCTTCCACGCGGGCAGCCCGAGTTCGATTCCTGGCCGAAGCATATGAATCGCTGCTTCGTAAACGAGAGAGAGACTCAGGAGGGAGCACACGCACGCAAGCAAGGCACATAGCGAATCAACGTAACACAACGTAACGTAACGTAACGTAACGTAACGGTCAGATTTTTTGCGTCGCGACCCCCGGTCGCTCAAACATAACCTGACGTAAAGAACTATAGTTCCAAAAGGAAGTGCTTCCATATTTTTCCGCCTACCTTTCCGCAAAACCAATTTTTGTGGTCTGATGTCACTGGATTACTTTGATGTATGACGTAATTTTTTCAAGTAAACGTCTGTGTATGTCAAAAATTTTTGTTATAGTTTCCTCTTTTTCAGTATATTCGGTACGCGAAGAACAGTTGTGTGTCACACATGCAGGAAACGCCTTAGCAGCCCTTAACTATCAATTGTCCTCGCTTCGCTACGTTCGCTCGTGCATCTAATAGTCTTGAGCTGCTAACGCTCATTTTCTACCCTTGTGACACTTTATACTATTGTCGCCTACGTTACCGGAAATCCAATCATATGAACATCAAAAATATGGCGAAAACTCCATAACGGGTTGCTCATTTACTACAATAAACTATCCCATGATCATCTATCCATCAATAAACTGATGGATTGGTAGGCTCAAGAAAGCAAAATAAAAAGAATTTTCACATGGCATATATTACAATTTAGAGTAAAATTAAAGAAACCTCAGCAACTCTGTACATTGAAAATTAGTTCCTCATGAACCAAATTGAAAATAATCCCCAAAGCTGCCAGATTAACTTGCTCCTTATATTTCTTTTAGGTTTCTGCAATGGAAAGTTATCACTTCAGACAAACTGGAAAATTGCTTTCACTCAGTGAACAAAGCGTAGTGGATTGTTTTTCTAATGATACATGTGATGGCGGAGTTCCTTATGAGGCAGTTGACTTCGTACAAAACCATGGAATATATCTAGAAAGTGACTACCCGTACACTGCTGAACAAGATCCTTGTCGAAACATTACCAAAACTCCAATCAACATAGACTTCAACTCCTCCGACTTCGCATACGGTAGTGATGACGATATCAAAGAAGGGGTCAAAGAGCATGGCCCTTTGTCGATTTGTTTGTACGTAACCGCAAAATGGAGATTCTATTCCAGTGGAGTTTGGTACCATAATAAATGTTCAACTTTTTCCAACCATTGCGTTTTGATAGTAGGATATGGAACGGAAAACGGCAATGATTATTGGTTAATGAAAAACTCTTGGGGCTCCAATTGGGGTCAAGAAGGTTATATCAAAGTAGCCAGAAATAAGCATCCAAATTATTGTGGTATCACTTATGGATTGTATATAGTAGCAAATCAAAAAATTGAAGAAAATAGCGAAGAAAATGAAATTTAACATTTACCACGTATCATAGCTATTGAAATTGCTTAATTCATTTTTGAAAATTAGATTCTTAGCATTGGTTATCATGAAGAAAAGTCATCAGGAATTGTAATAGCTTCTAGTCGTGCTTCACTTCACAATGCTTCTAGACTGCACAAGTTCTTCAAAGATAACTGGCATAGGACGATAATATAATATTTTTGTCTGTCAAAATACAGTGTTGTGTTAAAATTATGACTTTTTTATTAAGTTGATATTGAGACACCCCTACGAGCTACCAAGCAACAAGATAAAAAGAATTATAAATATTTGATTTTTTAAGTTATATTAGGTTTTATTACATAACAATTATGTTTTAATATATGCCACTACTAGCGGACGAGTGGAGAACTAGGTACTTATATTGTGATTGTACAAGAAGTTACTATTGTTTTAGTCAAATTGCTAAGAAAATCAGTTTAAAATGTGAACAACCCAACTTTTATTTGAAATCAATAGTTTGTATTGATACAATACTGGAAGGTCGTTTTTATATTCCATAACAATATCAGCAAAGCCAACGCTGTTCTGCTGGTAGTGACTCAGGTGCAGGAGTTCCAAACCAAACTTTTTTTATGCTCAACAGTGTAACCTTATGAATAGTTTTATCTCCTAAATTGTCCTCTCCACCATCATCCTGCTCCTCCAAATCACTCCCTGGTGGAGTGCGAGTCACGCCAAATCTCCAGAAATTTACGTATGGTCTTATGACTAGCAGAGACGGGGACGAGCTAAGACATTATCTATATCTGTACAACCAGAGTATGTCCGGAGGGAGGAGTAGCATCCCCATTAAAGCGAAGTCTGATGGTTGACGAACTCCTGAGTGGATTGACTGACTTCGGAATATCCTGCTGGATATACCGATGATATTGTCATAACAGTCAGGGAAAATTCGAAAACACTCTTTGTGACATCCAAAAAGGTCTGAACTACACGAATAGCTGGCGTATGCGAAGTTGACATTAATCCCATTAAGACCATCTTAATCGCTCTCACTAAAAAAAGAATACTTAACCTAAAAATCATTAAACTTGATTGCATCCAGTATGAATGAAGACAAGAAGTCAAGTATCTAGTTGTGGAAAAACAAAAAAATGTCAAATGAAGTGTAGGAATCTGGCAGGGATAAACCGAAAATTCCGAGCTGGATGTACACTGCAATAGTGAGACAAATGATTACTTATTGAGCCATTGCGTGGAGTGGTAGAAAAAGCCTATTGACGACGAGAGAAAACCTTTCCAAAATTCAAAGACCAGCCTGTATATGCAATTACAGGAGGAATGAGAACATGCCCAACGGTAGCCATGGAAGTGATTCCCAAACTCACCCCTCTACATATGGTGTTGGAAAGCGTTGCAGAAAGAACAAGATACAGACTAAGTAGAGAGGGAATCATTAAAAAAAACACCTCCTCACTTCTTAGAAATCAGACAACCTGGTACATGCCACAAGACGGTATGATGAAAAGTATAACTTTTCAAAGAAATTCGTTACGGAATTGAGCCACAAGAAGGAATTGGATCCAAATACCATCACCAGACTTGGAAAGAATGCCATTAAATGGTACACAGACGGCTCAAAAGCAATAGAAGAAACGGATAGGGGTGTTCGGGCCAGGAACCAAACACTCTGAAAGCTTGGGAAAAACCCCAAGTATCTTTCAAGCGGAAATCCACGCCATAAGAAAGTGCACCCAGTTCAATATTGATAAAGGATGCAGAAGGCAAAGGATTATCATAATGTCGGATAGTCAAGCAGCCATTAAAGCACTGAGCTCTTGTGTAATCAGTTCCAAAATGGTGTGGGAATGCCTAGACAAACTCAATGAACTAGGCGATAACAATATAGTCACCTTACTATGGATTCCAGGACACACTGGAATAGAAGGAAATAAAAAAGCAGATAAACTAGCAAAGAGGAGGCCTGAAGTACCTTTCTGGGGGCCTGAACCCTTTTGCGGAATCAGCCCCAATATAATATTGGAAGAAATAGGTAAGTGAAGCCGAGAAAAAGAGAAGATTTGACCATTGGAAAGATCTAGTAGGGCTTATACAATCAAAGACTCTTCTGTGTGACTTTACCTGTTGAGATCAAATGAATGCATAAGCCAAAGTAAAACTGCGCTAAGAGTTTTAACAGGGATCCTAACGGGACATTGTCGCCTGAATGGGCACCTGAAAAAGCTCAAAATAGTGGAGGAAGAAGAATGCAGATTTTGTGGAATGGAAGAAGAAACCTCCATCCACATACTGTACCCCAGAGCCGAACTATGTTAAGTCACAAAACTACTTTTTGAGAAAAACGCGTTTGGAAGTATTTTTCACACAGTTTTTGCAGTAACTTGAACAAATTGGGTCGCATATATGTGAATTTCGAAATCTTGACTTGTCTATATGTCCTTCAGAACTGTGTGATGGTAGTGTTCCTGAAAAATGTAGTAATTTTTTTGTTAAGATGACTTAACATTGTTCACCTCATGGAAAAAATTTCAATGCCGGACTTGAAATATATCAAGTCCAGTGGAGTTGAGAATAATTGAAAAGCAAACAACGTTAAGAACCAAAATGAAATATATTTTCAATACAAACATGGTGAGAAATTATCGAAATTAAGGAAAATGCTTATTCTGATTCTTCTCCACTGTGTGGCAAATTACGATATTAATTGTGGAAAACCTTTGGTATCCATGGTAGTAGTTTTTGGACGTGTTCATATTTTTTAGTCGGGATATTTTCCAGTTCCTTCCGAATTTTGGGAAGAATCTCGGGTACGGAAGATGCGTTCCTGATGTTCCTCGTCATTATGAATGTGGAGAATTCATCAGTGAATTTATATTTGTAAAAAAGTACTCCTGGATTTTCTTGTCTTACTTGAAGATGAACACATTGAGATATCAAAAAGCTCTCTCCTGAATCCGCTTTTTTTCTTAAGATAAAGGGAGAACTGCCTCCACAAAGACTTTTGAAATTCAAAAAGTCATCTATCTCCATAGCTCCATTGTTTTCTCTTGGCATGCAATATTCTTTCATGTTGCACTTTCTGGAAAGAATAATCAAGCATATCTTCTGATATGTTTTCGCTGCCTTCAGCTTCTGAATCATCCACTGGTTAACCTTCAAATCAAAAAAAAACTCTGAAAATTAGGTTATGTGGACTTAACCTAGTTCAGCGGCGTATACTGGAAGATAAACTCTATCAAAATCACTTAACATAATTTCACTCCGAGAAGACTTTGGACTTAACGTTATTCAAAAAGGTCCAACTTCGTCGTTAAAGCCAGTAAATGATTGTTGGAAATTGCAAACGAAAGATACAATATATCTTAGGGACTTACCATATTTAACTCATTTTTAGCAAAAATGGACTTAACATAGTTCGGCTCTGGGGTACAGACATACTTTTTTACTGCACAGCACTTCAGAATCCTAGAGCACAGCACCCAGGAGATTACTGGATAGAAGAGGAACATTTACCAAAGCTGAAGCCTGCAGACCTCCTAAAATTCCTCCGGAAAATAGGACTAAAGGAACTACTAGTTTCTGAGACTCTCCTCAGAAACTGAGTAAAAGTAAGGGGACACAATAGATCTTTTAGGTCTCAGTGAATGTCACCCCAAAATACATACATATATCCATACCATTTCAATAGAGGAAAGCATATATTTCCAAGTATTCTAATTCTAAAAATCTAATGTGTTTGGCAGGGAAGTTGTAAATAAACTCCTGTTTGAAGCTCTGATGATATTTATTTAATAATGGTAATAGATGATAAAGGGAATAACTCCAGCATGCCGTTCTAGTGAAGTATGTGCAAGAAAAATGTACAATATTAAATTAAGCAATGAAGTCATAATAATTGTTACTATTCCTGATTCCAAAAATTGAATGGTACGTAAATTTACAGTGACTCAACTAAAAGTGACGTTCAATAGGTTTGTTATAAGATCCCACATGACGAATTTTAATCCTCGCGATATCATAAAGGAAAGTGCTTAAACCAATTTTTATTGCTTATTTATATCTATATATTTTTGGAAAAAATTGCAATGGACATAATGGGGTGTAAAGCAAAACAAAACAATTATGTTTTGTTAATGTTAATGGATAGTGGTGGACAAAATAATAATGGAGAATTTTACAGTTCTTTAAACTTCAAATTCGAATGGCCTTTTTGTAACTTGATATTGTTTCATCAAGCATCTAAATCAGAATGTGGCTAAGATGATATTCATCAATATGACGTATCTTGAAATATTCGGCTTAAAGAAATTTTAAATTAATTTTTGCAAAGTAGTACCAATATACTTTGATAAAAAAGGTAGAACGTGTCGCGGGACACACGGTAGGAACTTTAGTTCCTTTTAAGCAAAAGTTATGTAATACATCTGACGTTATAGATAAACAATTTGCATATTCTTTGGTGGTTGAGTAGTAAGCACACCAGACTCTCACGCGGTAGACCCGGGTTCGATTCCCCGCGAGGAATTTTTTTTTATTGTTAATTTTATTTTTAAATAATCATTCTGCTTGATATTAATGACGACAACAGGTAGACGTTTGAAATATTTAGCAGAATATTCATTATTATAGATAATGGTACGGTACCCTCCATGAGGGCAACTGGCAACTGGCAACATCTACTTATAACAGCATCGTATATTTAAAAGAGGAAACCGTAGCAATATACAAATTGGACATTCGTTTACCACAAAATTAGTAGAAACATAAAATTGAATTGTTAAATTTTTAATTTGAAGCTATATTACAGTTTATAGAAATTTTTATTTTCTAGATTTTTTCCTAAGTGGGTCGTAGAAAAAATATGCTGCTCGACTCGTGTAGATTGTCCATATCGCACTTGAACGATTGAGCACTCCGCCTACGGCGTCGTGCTCCATATTCGTCCTCGTGCGATATGGCCATCATATCCACACTAGTTTCACAAACTACAATTTTTTTCAAAATATGCCCTTTTACATTTAAAAACTACCTGCCAAATGTCAAATCAATTTATCCATCCATTTTAAAGTTATCGAATTAAAACATTCAAGTTTTCAAAATTTCAACACCCTGTATTTCGAAAAGTAGCTAGACCCCTTAATCGCGCAAAAAAAATTATGGAAATAATAGTAAAAATTAATCCGAACAAATTCAAGTAGATCACTAGCACTGCGAATACCAGCTTTGCATAGAATTTCAATATAGCATCGGTGGTTCAGTGGTTAGAATGCTCGCATTGCACGCGGGCGGCCCGGGTTCGAATCCGGGTAGGAGCATATTTATTATTATGAATCGCTGCTTCGTAAACGAGAGAGAGACTAAGGAGGCACAAGCACGCAAAAGCAAGGCACATAACGAAGCAATGTAACATAACGTAGCGTAACGTAACGCGTAACGGTCAGATCTTTTGCGTCGCGACCCCTGATCGCTCAAACATAACCTGGCGCAAAGAACTAAAGTTCCAAAAAAACCAAATGCAGGATATCGGTTTTCAGTTACTGAAAAAAATCTCATTTTTCATTTACTTATAATTCATCCTGTAGTTCCGTGTCTAATTGAAATATAGTCGGAATAAATTCCACAAAGGAATATAACCTTAACAAGCCAACGTTTCATGGTTTTAGAAAATTTGATGCGCATTACGTTTTTTTTTTTCGCCACTTATAAAAATAATCCTTGCGGACCATAATTTATTTTAACAGTGTGCTCATGGAATGCAAGCTGGTGTCTAATTGCTATTAATCAATGGTTAAGCCTGTCTCATAGCACGACTGATCAAATTATAACTCTGAGTCGGTAAAATGCTCACGGCTACAATAACTACAACCTCCATAAATAGTGCGTTTACACTTCCATAATGTTTTATGCGCGTCCAAACCGATATGAAGGCACTAACTAAAAGGAGTGTATACGACTGCACATTTTATCAAAGAACAACTTGACTACAAGAAAACTGAAGCTGTTATTTTTTTAGAGAAGGAAATGTACTTAAAATTTTCTGTAACTAATGTGAAGATACGAGAAAAAGGCAAGTTTTTCAGATATTTTTCTCAACATTGCCATTACTGGGTATTATACAAACGGATCTCCTGATCCTTGGAATATTTGGAAAAAATGAATAGATATAGTTATTTTCCTAACAAGTTCGGGCAAGCGGTCAAGGGCGGGAAAGACACTTTACGCATGAGTAAGGAACATTATTTTTTCTACGACCGTATATACCAAAAAAATTATAACAACCCATTTTTCAAAAGTTATTTTATTTCAACATACATATACAAAACTTTAACCAAAAACTGTTAATTATTATAAATATTAATATTAGGAACACAATTTGTTGCATTTTGTAAATTACTTAAAATTGCCGGTCCAGTGGAGCTATTTGGTGTTAACTGGTGAGTAGATGACGTCGATGAGGATAGCATCGGTTGCAGGTCATATAAAGATGACGATGAAGGTGACGGCAACGGTTTTAAGTCATTTGTTAATGAACTGATTTTATTTGATATATGGTTTGATAGTTGTTTTGTGACACTACTTCAAAGAATGTACAGGGTTATATCGAAATATCTTCATTATTTTATATTTTCAAAAAATTAAAAATGCAACAAAAAGATAGAAAAGATGTAGATTTTATTTTATGACTATTTCATAAATATTTTTCTACCTGTTGTAACAATAGTTATAACTTCCGAAGTAAAAAACTATCTAATAAGGTCAAAATTTGCATAATTTTACTTTCCCGCACTCCCGAATTATTTATGGTATTGTTTTTTGTTTATGGAAGTTATACATGCACTATTCAATGCACTGAGCTTTTGAAATGTTTCTATATATTTAGAAATATATTAAAAGTTCACGGTGAATTAAGCAGTATGGGTAACTTCCACACGGTTCTCTAAATAATTAGGTTACTTAGGAAAATGTATTTTTCACAAATATTTTTCCAAGCCGTTTCCAGACTATGTCGAACAACAGAGTTGACTTTTGTTTTGTATGTGTGGACTAGTCGATCGAATTGGTCGATGGTTAGTCTGGACACGGATTAAAATTACGTTATATTTATGAATACAACTGTTTAGTAGGAAAGCAGGATAGGAATAAAAAACTTGCTGCTGAATATTTTGATCTATTAAAAAGAAAACTGTACATTTTCAAAATAGATACCATACATTTATGAAATGAGAACCATACATTGTTAAAATTAAACATACCTACATAATCTAAGACATAACCAACAATGCTATCCATAAGATAGCCTTGTCGCCTTAAGTGTGCTCATTAATGCTTTCCCCATGGTAGTTTTTTGGAGTTCTTGGAGTATATCTGACAGGTTTAATTGAGAAATGTGTATGTTCGAGGTTAATTTCGCTTGCTGGTTACTTCTACCCACTTGAATATAATTGTCATTTATTTCCTTACCTTCAAAGATATCTCACAATTCTTGTAATCGCCATGAGTTTAACAATTCGTTCATTCTATTATTAAACTTATTTTTGTCCAAAGCACTTTAACTACATACTTCACAAAAACAAAATAATAAGTAAAATTGCAAAAACTGATCTAATTTCACATGCAGACTGACGCCAAACGTGTACAGGTGGTGACCGTTACTGAATAATAGGGAAGGGTGGGGTGAGAATTCTTTGTTTCAATCGCCACGTAATTTGTAGGCTGATGTGATTTCTTACTTGTGAAGAAATATGTGATTTGTAGCAAATAAGTTTTTTTCTCGGAACAATAAATGTACAATTATACTGAAATACTTATTTTCTCGGCATAAACTAGATCTTATTTGAGGCTAATAATCTATAGGCTAATTAAAAAATGTAAATTCCTGTCAAAAGATTAACGATCGAACTTTTATTATACATGTTTATAGTAATATCTCGTCTTAATATTCAATGATCAATCGTCCGCAGCAATATTTAGGATTACTTTTGAAAGACTGTAGATTTGTATTTAATTTTTCATTAATACACTATTATTAATAAAAATGATGCTATTTCTATCTTCCATATGATGATTTCTTTGTTCTCCTATTGT
>CAJUYH010005605.1:10749-22695 GCA_910591685.1 Galerucella tenella | reverse complement strand
TATATATATATATATATATATTTTTTTTTTGGTAACAATTAAAAATATTGTGGAAACTAAATTCTATTATTTGTTTTACTATTTTCAATTTCCTTTTGTGTTTCAATGAATTGACATTTTATTAAGTTATACTCTCTACCTTCTGTTTAGTGTGTAATAATTTTTCAGTTTTTATTTTTATTATCTCACCAATGCAAACTTGGTCAACACAGAAAAAAAAACTCTCAAAATGAGTTATTCATGTGTTGAGTTTAATTTACTGGTTAAACTTCCACCAGTTATTTTTTTTCAACTCTACTGAGTGTACACTGAATATTTTCATACACTTTTAAACTACAGCCATTTGGCATCAACCGCCATTAACATAAAGAAGCAATTATATATATATATATATATATATATATATACGAAATATAAAAAAATTTGGAATAAAAATATTTTTTTATTTTGAAAAACGAAGAATATTTTTCTCATGTTAAAAGTAATCACATTTTATTATTCAGCAAAACTGCATTTTACTCATTTATTTATTAATTTATTTATTCATATTTTACCATTAATACTCCACAATGTGCGTTTTGAAACTTCCAAAGAACAAAAAAAAATTTATCACAGCCAGATAAAACCGCATCGAACTGGGTGTTCCCCCCCGAGTATGAATCCGCAGTCATTTCAAATTCCATTGTTGAAAACAAAAAAAGAAGGTGGAGAAAAAATTTACATTGTCATGGCATTGGAGAATATTTTTTTTCTTTTTTTTTTTTCATCAAAACTTTTTAGGAAGTGCAGTATTTATTATTGTTACAATATGTGGAACTTTCAGCCAATATGCTTTCACAAATCCATAAACCGATAAAAAAAAAAAAAAAAAAGGAACAGTGAACGAAGTAAAATGAAAAAGTTTGAAAAGTTAAGTAGAAAAATGAATGGAAAAAGAAATAACTATCTGATGTGAATTTAACAATTGTAGTTGTATACTATCTATTTTACGTAGTGACATCAATAATTCAATAATTCAATTATTCTGCATAATTTTATCCGCTTGGCGAACTTACAGGTCGTGTGCACAATTCCTATATATATATATATATGTATACAAATCAAATCGTTGTTTGTATATAGATTTGAGGGTGGTGCATGGAATAAAATCCAGATGAATTGTCCGTCAAATAGGAGTGAAAAATATATGGCGTAGAAAATAGATATAGGGAGACCCTGGCAAATATATTGTAAGATTTTGCGGTTCAGCTGAAATGGGCGTACAACGGAGAATAAAAAATTTTCCTCTCATACATAAACATATCAATCCGTATGTATAGAGATATAGAGCAAACGTGAACCAAAAAATTGGAGTTCATGCATTATTAGTTTCCCGCATGAATAAATGAACACAAAGTAAAACTGTGTCCAATAAAAAAATGCAGAACTGCAAAGAAAAAAATAATCAACTACAGCATTTTTTTTTTCCAAACTGTTTTTCATAATTTCTATAAAATATCGAGAGCTTTATTTATATTTATGATCTTCGCGAGTAAAATACAACAATTTTTTTTATTGTTATTAATTGAATAATTCGATGTATTCAAAGTGAGTGTCAAAGGAGTTAATGAATGCTTTGAGGAGTTATAATTTATTTATCATGAGAGAGCAAAGATGGTTAATTAATTTTTTTATTTTCACGTTAACTGGACAAGAATTATAGTAAAAATAAAGATGTAAAATAGAGGGTATCGATGTAATAATTTATTTAAAAAGATCGTCTGATAGAAAATGAACAGGAGATAGGTCGATATTTTTTAACCTGTATATTATTTATAAATGATTTCAATGAGGGTATTTTCATACGGAATATTATTTCTAATACACTTATTTTCAAATTTGCCTTCAGCTCTCAACGCTCACACTATCATGGTTGAAAAGCTTTTGGCACTAAAACCACGCATTCATAATAAAAGTGAGATTGCAGCTAACTCTGGATTAAAAGCTCGTTACACCTCGTCCATAAATAAAACTACCGCAATTTATTACCTCCGTTTTCTTTTATTTCCTCTATCTCACAACATTAATGTATACATTTTTATTACATTTATTCCTTTCCATTTCTTTCTATCATACCACGTCCACAGGCACATTTTTTTCGGATGTTTCCGAGCGAATAAAAAATATAAATCATAAGTATTAAATAATAACCGAAATAAAACGAAAAATATACATAGAACAAAAAGATTTACGCGATAAAAAAAATAATAAAGTGAAAAATATAAATCATCTATTAAATGAAACAATACAATTTCATAAACATACTCACAATTTTTCGTTATAAAGTGAATTTTTGCGTTACTCGTTGTCAAAATAATAATAAACATTTCAAAATATTCAAATTTTGCAGAATCGAAAAAAATAACACAACTGTGTACCTTCATATAAATTCATTATTTTAAATTTCCAGTTTTATTAATTTATTCCCCCCCCCCCTCAATTAATAACAACTCATATTACAATTAATTATTTATATTATCAGTATCAATTCAATCCAATGCATTTTCGCAATGCCAATTCATAAATTGAATTCAAACAAAAAATGACAAAACAAAATGAAAAAAAAAAAAAAAATACGTCAATCGATTCATGTGTATTAAAATTCTACAATTCATTCGATTTTCATGATAACAATCTCACTTGTGAACAAAGTTAGAGAAATTATCCAATAAAATATATCACATGCGTATATATACTGTCATATTTATTATTTCATTAAAAAAAATTTTGCAATAAAATTTTTATATTTATTATTATTATCTCTCATACGTAACAATGAGATAATAGGTGTATATTGGCATTGACGTAAGCGCAGAGCTTTGTATTGCGTCGCTGGCTTTCTCGGATTATGTGATATTCTGACAGCCGTAAACGAACAGTCGCGAGTGAGACAATCGTATACATACACATACACACATATATATAAATGTATAACCGCGGTATTGCTCTAGCATCTCTCTTTCATTTGCCATTTTATCTATCGCTCTTTCTCTCCATTTTATACATCAAATTTCTGCTGCACACTATATAAATATACCACGTCATGTCTATACCATTCACTTCGTTTATTATTCACTTCATTCATTTTGCGGTACTGTCCTCTCTATATAGAATTTATATAAGCTTGTACACCAACACCGCTGTAAACCTATAGAGTTTTCAACGATACTACCAACCACCCCCTCTATACTGATCAATGTACAGAGTCCATTTCATCGGTGGCTATATCATGAGCTCAACTACCAATACCACCACTGTCACTCCACAATCCCATTTTCAACATTATCGTCGCAACGTGTACACACAATATAGCACATTCACAAACACATTATACACTTTATAAAAAATTACATCTCGTTTATATTGCAAATCACGTCCAAGCAATATTTCCTTTTATTACCTCGTCTTTTGCATTATATAAAGAGAAAAAAAAATTGGACGATGAGAGGAGGTGAGAAAGGGGGGGGGGGGATAGAAAAAAGAACACTGTATAAACTCTTTTATTTTCATAAAGCCTAGAGCATGAAGTGCCTATTCAACCTCATTACATCCTTCATTTAATCCACTTTTACTGCATCATTTCCCTCTCTCTCTCTCTCTCTCTCTCTCGACCTCTCTGCCTCGTTGTCTCTGTACTTCGATAGTGCGACTGAATTCTGCAACCGACGAGAGAATGTATAGCAGTATACCTAATAATTCTGTATAGTACATTACTTAAATGGGACATTCACGAATTTCATGATGGATCGATGAACGGATAGATATAGTACATCTGGCTATCTATATATATATATATATCTTTCACTAACACTCTTATTGAGTTGATAACACAATTACTTTGCGATGTGTAATTGGGCTCACCGCACTTTAATGTTCGATAGAAAATAAAAGTTCGATGAAAATTTTAATTCAATTTAAATTGGAACAAAAAAAAAGAAGAAAAAGAGAAGGAAACAATTTATTTTTTCTCTGCGAATAGATGTCATGGCTGCGTAAAAATTTTCTTGTCTTTGAACATGATAGAGAACATGGGATTCGAATTGTTATATATATATATATATATATATATATGTATGTGTATATGCATATGAGATTGGATGTCGTTGGATTTAATTAACCCAACACGTCGTCTGCTGTTGTATGTTTTGCAATACGGTGAGTTAATCGAATAATTAACACGTTGATAGCGTAACATTTCGCTCAAAAGTCAATAAAGTTTGATGATTTGAGTAACGGCTATTGGTAAACAGGAGATGGCCCATTTGAACAATTGAAAATTGACAAAATAATTTAGTGTATAGTTTATTGTTGATTGAATTACTGTATTTAAGCTAATGCGTATACGTATGTGTAAAGGTGTGTATAAAAGTGTTGTGCAATATTTATAATTCAAACCTTGAACGTAAGAGGAAACAAAGTATTTTAATACACCGTGCCACTGATCCAACGTGTTTTTAGGCTTTGACAAATACATTAGTTACAAATTTATTGTTATATAAATAGTTAGCGGATCCATTTTGCCTATTGTTATTTGCATAAATATGCACATTATATATATATTTATTTGTATGGCTATATACGTGTGTGTGTGTGTGTGTATGAGTATATTATGCATATATGCTTCAAGTTAATGAGAAAAGTAGTTACTAAGGGTACACTGTATGAAGATAAATAAAGTTAAGATTCTATTTAATGATAAGAAATGAATGGTTAGATATATAAATCTATATATTTTTTTTCTTCACTCTCTGCCTTTCGCTATCTGCTGCTTTATCGAAGCAATTTCTTAACATACTATTTTTATACATATATGTTGTGCAATTCGCTCCAACTTATTTCCGATTTTATTACTCTGTTTATCACATTCTTAAGATTTATATGTATGAGAACCTGCGAAAACTTTTATTTTTTATTTATTCTCTTTATACATCTTGCGTTCTCTAATTCTCTATGTTTTTTTTTTATATGTATACAGTTTCTATTCTCTGGCTCTGCATCACTTCATATCGTTGTTACACACTTGACTGGCAAGTTTTCCTTCTTCAGTTTCTGTATATGACAATGAGATAATGCAAAAAAAAAAAAAAGAAAAAAAGTGGTGATGTGTAAAGGACTGTGCTCATAGTGGAATGAACGATGGTGGAGTGTGCGCAGGAGAAAAAGGAAATAAAATAAATGATAGAGTGGATGGAGTGTAGAAAAAAAAACAAAATTAAAAAATGAAATGCAAGTGGAATGAGGTGCGAGATTATTTTAATAGAATGATAAAGACCTGTTTCATTGAGGGAGGGGAGGGGGGTAGAATTTTTTTTTTCTTTCAATTTTTTATTCCCCGCTGTATTGTGAATAGATACATTTTTCTATACAGCTGTAAAATATTTAAATTATGGAGATAAGAGTGCTCGATTCACGTACAATTTATACGGTTCACCCTCTGTGTCAAATATTTGCAATGCCTCATTAAATGGTTATGAAACAAAAAAAATAAAAAATAAAAAATGGAAAAACAGAAACAATTCAGTAATTGCTCTGATTAGCGAAATAATTCTTGAATCTTCCGTTGCGCAGAGATAAAATGTACTTGAATGAAATGATCAAATAAAATAATGAAAAAAAAAAAAAAAATAGAAAGAAAAGAAAGAAAAAATAAGAACTGAGTGATAAAAAAAAAAAAAAAAAAAAAAAAAAAAAAAAAATAGCACGAATTGAGAATAAAATGAGAAAAGAGAGATGATAGAAAAGAAAAATAATAAATTGATAAAGGCAATAGTTGAATTTTATCATCTAATAATTATCGCAAATGAGACGATGATTCCTTTTGAAGTTTACTCAATTCGCGTACCAGCAAATCATGATATAGTTTTAACTCCACGTACTGTTACTACTAGTTCGTATCCAAAGTTTTATCTTCCTTCTTTCCAACACCCCCCCCCCCCCCCCCCCCCCCCCCTTTCGTGTTAAGGATACGAGAAAGTCGAGGGGAAAAATAAGATGAAGGCGGTACCCTTATTCCGTCTACTCTATTTCTATATGTGTACATAAATGTACATTGCGAAAAAGAATTTAACGGTGAGCTTCACGCAAAGGAATAATACGAACATTCAGCCGAAGCTTTTAAGCTTTCTCAAGCCAATAATATAAGAGAAAAGACTGTGAGAATATATAGTTGAATACAAAAATATAGTTGTAAGCCTGAGCCATGACCATACATATAGATCTACTTTCATCTTTACATTCGAGCACGCACCCTCTCTCATTTACTTTTTCTCTCGATTCAGCTCCTGCAACAAACATCAGAAAAAAAAAATATTTTTCGACAGAAATACCATCAATAATATATATAGTAAGAGGAGAAGTACAATCGAGAGAATTCCAACACAGTTGAAACAGAAGAGTGGATGAATGAAAGAGATATTATAGTTTTCAACGTAGGATCCAAGACAATTTTTTCTTTTTATTCATTTTCATCTTGACATATGAGGAATAAAGAAATGGAAATATTGTTTTTTTTTGTTCTTCTATGTTTGTAGATATTATTTACAAGTATAACTGTGAATTATTTCTACTTTTCATTTCTATACATCCGCTTTAACGTCAACTCTATTCTCTCATATTTTCATTTATTATTGTTGGTTATTATTGTTTTTTTATCCGGTGATAAAAGGAATTTTTATTTTTATGCTACTCTAACCGCATGATATTATGTACGAGTGTGGACTTTTGAATATATATGTAATGTGAGGGTAGATTAAATGAGAGAATATGAATGAATGTGAAGCTGAGTCATCAACTGCGTCATTAGAATGACAGAAGTGAGATTGGGTGGGTGTGTGAGTATAAGCAATGGGCAGACAATAAATGATGCTAGAGAGAAAAATCTCGGTATTGTTTTCGCTTTTTTTTTTTTTTTTTTTTTTTTCAGAGGGTTCGTATCCACCACACGAATCTCGCCAATGACCTAATTTTATTCTTATGACATTTGTTGCCAAAGCTATGTACATAACAAAATGCCCAACAATTTTCCCAACCCCGAACTTTCGTTTTGTCTCATTGTAACTCATTGTAATTTCACATTTTTTCGGATTTTTCTTTTTTTACCTTTTTATTTTCATTATGAATTATAATTTAAATCCTATCATAAAAATTAAATGTGTTTAATTAAATTCGTGTACTTCTGGATAATACATTCGGCGATATGGAAATAAATCATCTTAATCTATACATACCTCAATGTATATATTAAACTAATGCATATTTAGGTCGGGATAATCCTTGGACATTCTCAATATTCCAAACTACAAATCCATACACCATTCTTGTTGTTGAATTCATTAACGAACAAGAATAGACAGTCGTTCGTAATATTACAGTAATAGAAATATTTTCATCTAAAGGAATGACATTTTTTTTCCTGACCTGAATAACTATGATAATTGAACATTTGTGAACATTGGATTTCATCAAATTAACTTCAATATTTCAATATAACATTTAAGAACAAAACAAAATGAATATATACAGCTACAAGAGCTCGATTATTAGGCTACATGTATATATATATATACATATACATACGTATGGTCTTGATGAATTTAATTACTTAAATAGTTCAGAATATCCATACTAATATAAGAAATTGCTGCACTATAAAGAATTTACATCTCCAAGTGTAATTAATGCTAGGTCGGACAATAAAATGGATCGATGTTGCACATGGTACAAAGACGTGAAGTAATTAAATTTTACAAGATAAAAGGGGTTGGGATATTGAAGGAACTAGTTTTAGATCAGAAATTATGTGATATTTGTGTATGTGAATGTGTGCGCATCTGGTCTTGGTTTATTTAATCAATTCCTCATCTTAAAAATAACTAAAAAGTAATTTTTAAAAGAACAAAAAGAAATATAAAAATAAGGGGAGGAAACTTTCTCTCTCGTAATATCAAATGAGAACTTTCCATTCAATTTCTTCAAGATGAAGAATAAAAATAATCATATATCTTATGATGGAAGATGGAAAAAGAGAAAGAGAGAAAAAAATTGCGAACTATTCTGAAGCAAACGGCAATTTTATAAGACGCTTTTTTGTCACGTCAACATAGGCAGTGGTCGTGTGCTATCGTTGACAAAGTTTATTGCTCGCTATGGAGTTGACGTGTAACATGACTCGGCCATTGACTTTTCAAAATCGAATTTTTTTTTTCTTTCTTTATTCTCCGCTACGAAATCTTCTACAACGGCGCCTCTGCACACATCCATATACATCTTCACCCTTCCGTCCCACTTTCGTTTGGTAAAAGTTCAGATGGGGACGTCACACGTTGTCATATATATATATATATATATAAAGCTGAAAAGAACTGAGAAAAAAATAAAATTCAACATTTCCTTTCAACCTCCCAGAAAGGAAGTGTAGAGTAAAAAAGTGAAGTGAAAAAGAAAAGAGAAACGCAGCAGAGAGTACATTGAAGGTTCGAGCTATTGTGATATATAAACGTTTGCAGGACACGATGCAGTTACGAAAGTTTGTTCGTCACGCCATTCTTTAATTCTTTAATGGTGAGAAGAAAAAAAAAACTCATGTTATTTAACGTGTGACGATGGATGAATAAATAAACGGTACACTTTTGCATCAGCAGAAAAAAATGAAATGAAATAAAATATAAAAGTATAAACTATATCGTGATAATAAATTGCCAGACTATAATAACGGATTATCCACTTGAATTTATATTTAAATTCATAAAATTAAAGTGCCATTGCGCGTTCACAATTTATTTTTTCATCGGGGGAACGGTGATTGGAAAATTTTCATAGATAATGATCGTTTCACGAAGATGGAAAATATTAAATAGTTATCCGTAATTGAATATTTATTTGAAGATAACAAAGCAATGTGATCGATAATATTTATAAACAATCGGAATTGCACTGAAAAACAAATGAAAATAAATCCTGTATTGTATTTTATTTTCAAATTTCATTACACAAATAATTTTATTTTTAATCGCATAATATTTTCATTAATGACAAAAGGAAAATGTGTATGAACAATTACTCTAACGTATTACTAAAATCATCTGATAAATATATTACAGTAATATCAACCAACTTTATCAATTCAATTGGAAAGACACTCTGAACATTTCTCATTACTGACATCGAAATAAAAGATTTATTAGACCGAAATAATTGCATTCATTTGTAATTGATATGCTATTTAATAAATATTGACAAGCGCTATTGTCACAACAATAAATTTTCCAATAATTAACAAAATATATTTAATACTAATGTGCTCTTTAAACTTATAACAAGCCATCATTCGGCAATAGTAAATTAATAACAAATTTAAATTATATACAACTTAGCAATTTCTCCAATGAAAAAACATAAATAATTTTCGACCAAATAAATAAATAAATATATTTGTACATAAATGATTGTGTATGTTTGCTTATGATAGCGAAATCGGCCACAATTAATTACTAACTAATTATGCTAATTTAATTAATGATATCAAATTGAACTCAATTGTACAGTTGAAATTATAACAATAAAACTTTATGGCATATTTTGATCTTGACTTTACACAACTCAATGCAACTTCAAACTATCTCAACTTTGTTAGATGATTGTTTATTCTGTTTCACCATTTGCAAGTGTCAAATTGGCAATGAGCCATGTCACAAATTCTCTCTGATTTAATTGTTTGCTTGAATTTTAATCGTTTGTGAGCGATTGTTAATAATAAATGGCCATGTATCATTTGTGAGTGACTGTAATCCTAATTCGCAGTATCACTTTATGTATACATACATAATCTGGACGTGTGGAATAGCCTGACTGTGCATGTATTTAAACTACTGTACGTGGCAGAATACACTTGGTATCACGAATTGCATCCATGTTACTGTACGATATATATAATATATCTATAGATTATATATGTGAAATATATGCATCTGTATATATGTACTTTATGAATCATTAATATAGCCTTCGCA
The DNA here is from genome assembly GCA_910591685.1 of Galerucella tenella. Lineage (NCBI taxonomy): Eukaryota > Metazoa > Arthropoda > Insecta > Coleoptera > Chrysomelidae > Galerucella > Galerucella tenella. Next base: position 12,649 of record CAJUYH010005605.1, on the reverse strand, counting down.
ATGGTCCTGAGGCTCTCATGCACTTTGAAATAATAAATGTGTCCGTATTGCGAATGATCCTTGAATTGTGTGCAATTGCAAAAGTGAGAACAAGCTTTGTCGTCTCAATTTAAAATTTAATTTGTACTCTTTTCCACTTTGTGTTATTTTTATTTTTTTTCTTTAAGTTTTTCTCTTTCTCCATTCGTTATGTTTCTCTTTTTTTTTTTCTTTTCTGTTACATTGAGCATAACTTTCCGTCGCCATTTTACACATCTTTATGTAAATATAGAGTGCTATTGTGCACTCTTTTAAATGCCCACCGCAGTAAATGAGGATGAAATAAAAAAAAAAAAAAGAATTGGATTAAAATCCCCTCGCTTTTGCATTTGTAAGGGTTTTCATTGTTAATTTTTCTGTCTCTTTCGTTCTCTCTTCATATTCTACATTTCTTCTTCTTTTTTTTTTTTTTTTTCATATGGTGTTGTAGAGTAACTCTGGTATGTTTGAAGGGGTATGAAAAAACTGATGTCAGCAATACTGGTGGCTGGAGTGTATTTGATGATTATATTTTTATGCAAATTCATAATGAATAATTTGTATATGTAATTTGAATTTATTTGCACATTTTATGGCAATTATTCGATGAATGTTGGCAATTAAATTTAATGTCTCGTGAAGAGGAACATTTCAATTTATATTTCAGGAATAAAATATAATGGTTGAAGCATCAAATGTGAATTAATGGTGAATTTATATCACTCACGTAAATGCGGCAACTTGAACGCAACAATTTTGAAAATATTTATGTTAATTCGAACGATAATCAATATCTAATTCGCCACATGAACATAAGATTCTAAAGTTTATTGATCGGTCATTTTATGAAAAAATGAATTCGAAAAATACCGTAAAAAATATTGAGAAAAATTAAAAGATTTTTAAATCATTTTAATAAGTATTTTAAAATTATAACTTTCAGCACAATTTTTTTTCTTTCCCTCTGTTAATTTTAATTAATATTATTCCTGATATAGTACTCAACGTCTTCGACTCAATTCAATGCAGTGACTGGGAGGAAAAAAAAATGTTGAACAAAAAAAAATTCGCAAAAGTGCACAAAGAAAATAGAATGACAAAAAAAAATGAAGGAAAGAAATAAAATAAGAGAAAATTTGTTTTTGCGTCACCCAAAGTAAATGCAAGGAAAATACGCCAAACTTCATTTTTACTTTGAGAACTATAGAAATCCTCTGCAGTTAGCCGCTATCTGATAAATATTTTCTTCGACACACTCCATACTCCAAATTCAAAAGAAAAGACAGAAAGAAAGAAGAAAAAAAAAGTCTTTCACGATTTTTCCATCGCTCTCCATTTTCTCCTCCACTTTTTTACTTCTCATTTTCCTCTATCTTCCTCTCTAACTCTCATCCATTGACTAAAATGTCACATTTAAATTAGATAGGTCGCATACATAAAGAATAATGAATATTTTTGTGATGAAACCTTCACTCATCCATCGAAAAATCAAGCTTGAATGGATTTAAATCGTGGAATTGCATTTGAAAATGTGGAACATTTGCACGAAGGCGATGCCTCAGGGCGATGGTGGATTCTGAAAGAAAATTGGAAAGGACTTGTGAATGTGGATAGAGGGATCGGAATACACATATGGTATGTAACTATTTGTATGTGTGTACATGTGCGATTATTTTGAATGGCGAATATAGAAGAGAAAATGAGAAAGATGGAAATATATTTGTCTGGCGAATGGGAAAGATGTACCTGAATGACGAATGCGACAATGTATGAGAAAGTTCACTCTATATGTGTACAGCCACATGCAAACGTAGTCATGACAGTCTTACAGAAGCTGCTATGATAAATTTATATATATATATATATATATATATATATATAT
>CAJUYH010005605.1:0-10649 GCA_910591685.1 Galerucella tenella | reverse complement strand
TTCACCGGAGACTGTAATATATATCTTAGTCACTTTATTCCCTTCCTACTACGAAATAATATTACATTATTTCGTGGTCTTTTTGATTCTTTGGTTTTTTTTTTTTCGATATTTGTTTTTTCCATTTTTTTTACGTTGAATATTAGTGTCGTAAAAAATGTTTATCGATTTATTCGTTCGGAAGGAATTTGTGTGATGAGCAAATATTTTCACGTGCTACCGTTACTTTTTTATTCATTTACTTTTTTAATTTGATATTGAATTATTGCGGCGATGAGCATTTTTTATCGCTTTATGTTCTTTGAAACTTTATAGCAATTTTAAAACTAATGTTGGTGTAATGATTATAAACAAAAGGAATTTGACAGTTTCATTGATGAAAAAAAATAATGAGAATTTTATTAGAAAATAGAAAAGATCAATCACAAAATTTTCTAAATTACATTGTTCCTTTGCACTTCTCGGTAAACTTCATACAGCTTATATAAATAAAATAATTTGTGACGTATTACCGCAAGTGAAGTCTTTATTAAACTTTTTGTAGCAAAAAAAAAAGTTATTGGAAGAATTTCGTTATTTTATAATTCAAGTTTCAGAATGACCTTCTTTAAATGTTGTTCTGCCTGAAACATTTTTCTCAGGTCAAACCGAACCGGCGGATGTATGAAATGAGAAAAAATGATGCGTGAATAAAGGATGAAGTATGAAAAAAGGACATGGGAAAGTGAATATACAAATATATACAAACTAGACGCGAGTAAACTTCACAACAGAGAATTATCATATAAACCACAAAGTTTTGTCGTTAGTAGTTAGATTATTTTCCATCCATCTAGACAGAATATACGTTCTCTTTTATCCATATAAAATATGGCTGGGCTCTCTAGCGCCTGGCGGTTATATAACGTGCGGTAAATGGAAATATTTACTTTTCTTGGTCGTTATAAATGTATACTTGCAAATGTGTTATGTATATTGTCCCATAATAACTGTCAACGTATGATTATAATCAAATTGGTTTGAAATGAATTTATCGAAGCTAAACAAATATTTATAAAATTCAATCAGTTAATAAATAATAATGATTGTTTTTATCCGTTAATTTTTGAAAATAAAATGAATTTATCAACGACTGTATATATAAAAACATCATTTAACGTCACCGCAAAATCCACTGAAAAGTTGGTGTTGCAAAAGTTTCAAAAAGAAAAAAACACTTCAACTACGTTTCTTGCAGCTATTTCAACAATTGCTCTGAGAAATATGACCAAAGTTTCTCTTAACATTGTGGTGAATGTGAGATCTCGCCAAAGCCATTAGCTCAGAGATTACATTGCGATTTTAAATGTCTTTATTAAAATAACTCAAAGTATCCTCGAACATGTGAATTCAAACTTGATATAAACTATAAAATGTTTATTATATAACATTCTTTGTACAATATCATCATGTAGTTATTTAACACATGATCAATGTCTGCAATAATAGAAATTATTTTTATTATCATGTATATTACTATTGAAACTCACAATAATAATTCAAACTTTTTGTAAATTGTATATTTATGAAAAATTACCCCATACTTTTATGAATCCTAAAAATAATGTGAAAGATGCTAATACTATATCATTATTATATTTGGCTGAGAATCAATTGGCTAATTGATTATGTTATGATATGATTATGAAATGTACACGAAATAAAAAAAGAAAAAAAAACAACACAACGTAATAAACTTCTCGAGATCCGAGTAGATATAAAGTTCCGAAAATATTGATCGAGGTGTCCCATTTTCATGTGATACTCATACATATAGAATTAATGACACACACGGGACTAGTCACATTATCATAATGATAATATATAGTTGTATCGCCATCTCATTCATCCTTCTTTATTTTGTTTGTTCGATCTCTCGCCTGCCTATATAATATTACATCATACTAAAAGAATTTTCTCTCTGTATCCGATATTTATCTACTGTATCAATTTCTTTCTTTTTTTTTTTTTCATTTTTCTTTTCCATTCCATTTATTAAACTTGATGTATGTCATAAATAATGATCATAGTCATTAATCACATAATACAATTAGTAGATTGCAATGATTGATAATATAATGGATTATCGTATTGATAATTATATGCATGTGCGTGTTATATATGGAGGTGCATTTATATCCATTGCTTTGTAATGGATTAAGAGACAGACACGATGGTTGGGTTCGCTTGATATAGAGTTAAATGATCACTAATAACATCAATACATGCTAAATGATTATGAATAAATGGACATTTAATTAATGCTACAATCCTGTTGTTAACATGAAAATATTTTCGTGATAAAATTTTGCGAAATTTCCAGTATAATTCATTAATTATGTACATACAAATTAAATAAAATTATATATTATATATTCCAATATATTTCCATTTTTTTTCTCTTTTATATGTCAAATCATTTTTTATTTGAATCCAATGTCATATAAAAATAATTTTTTTGAATTATTTTATACAATTGAGCACGATTTACTGTGATGTATGTTTTTGATATAATTGGGGCGACAATATTGAGGACAGCCGCATGTTTCAAGATCTGATTCAAAATTGAATCAATTAATTTATTACTGACACTATATATATATATATATATATATATATACGACGGTTCCGATGTGATGCTTTCAATAATTAATACCGTAGTGCCCTGCCAGTTATATACGTTGAATAATTTGATGGAATAGTGATGTATGAATCCGAAGTGAAAAAAAAAAGAAAAAAAAAAGAAATAATAATGCTGAACATTTTTAAAATAACGAGAAAAAGTAAAAAAATTAAAATGGCTATACATGAGAATGTAAATACAATGAAATTCAATGTAATTCTATCTTCCAATTAATATTAATGTATCTATACAGCAAATCAGTTGAATTCATCAGTAACAATTGAATGAACAATTTATTGAGTGAATTCAATTTTCTCTTCGTAAAAGATATGAGGAAAAAAAAAGGTTTGTATATATAGGGGGAATATATATCTATAAATGAAATGTGCCATCATTCGATCAACGTTTGTGAAAGTAGGTTATCGGCTATAGTCCCTGGAAAATTGTCGTGGAAACGACAAATTCCATTGAATTGCACTACGTCTCTAATTCCCATGATCAAAGAAAAAGAGGATGGCTATTGTAAGCTTCACATCTCTATATTATATAAAATATATATACATTAGATGGCTGAGTGAAATAGGGGAATTGCGAGTGAAAAAGAAGGGACATCACTAAATCAGAGGTCGCGCGATAACTTTCAGTCTTGATCCACTGACATTTTTCTCTTGTCTCTGGAGCTAAGCTTCTTCACTCTATAACCCCTAGTTGTGTAATTTTTTTTCTTCTCTATTTCACATTGTCAGTTAGTCAACTCACTGTTTTATTCTCAGTACACCTCTTTCTTTGAACACTCACCTGATTCTCTGTGTATTTTTCTTCTCTTATAGTTTCATTCACTATCTATCTCTTCGTCCTCAGCATAATCTCTCATTCTTGACTTTTGTTCTTGTATTTTTTTTTTCTTTGCCTTTCTTTTTGTTTTGATTTTGTTTTTTTCTTTTTTTTTTTTTCTTTTAAGGTGATGGTCTGGGAGTCGAGGTCACAATTAACTGTATATATTTCTACCTTTTGTTTCAGTTACGGAAAAAGAAATTCGACAGTGGTGAGTTTATTTCAAAGTGAACGAAGAATTTTTTAGTTTTTGTTAGAAATTATTTTTTGTTTTTTTTTCTGGTCTATGATGGAGAATTGTTAATAATTCAAACTATTCAATTTTTTATTCAGGCATAAAGGATTTCTCAAGGACTGTCCTGATGGTCTTCTTACTGAACAGGTAAGTTAAGATGGGATAAGGAGAATGGAAATTCACAAGATTGACAGGATTATGTAAACGCTTACGAGGGCCTTTTTTTTCTTATCTTGTACCAGGGCTTTATCAAGATCTACAAGCAATTCTTCCCACAAGGAGACCCATCGAAATTTGCGTCACTTGTATTCAGAGTCTTTGATGAAAATAATGTAAGAATGCCTTTATCTTCAACATCATTACTGTCTTTCTATTTATCTTATTATTTGTGTATATATTCATTTATATATTTGTTTACTTTGTGAATTAATTCATGTCACTTTCCCGTATCTTTGCATTATTTTCCTTTACTCCTCATCCTCAGCTGCAATATTTCAATTGTTCCATTCAAACTCGTCCTCTTTATTTATTGAATTACATTTTTTGTCTGTATTTACACTTTACTTTTTACGCAGGATGGAACAATAGAATTCGAGGAATTTATCAGAGCACTTTCTGTAACGTCAAGGGGAAACCTCGATGAAAAATTGCACTGTGAGTTAATTAATTACCCTGTTAATTCTCGCATGACATCACAAAAAAATGTGAAATATAGCCGGTAATAAGACGAACAAAATAAATAGAAAGAAAAAATAGAAAAAAGCCTATTACATTGATGGGGGTTTTTCCGTTTAATTCCACGGGAATTTGGCGCTTGGAAATGAGTTTAAATCGATTGTCGGAGCTGCATGACGATACCAAAGAGTAGTACAAAATAATAGCTTCCCGGCATTCAATTGAATCTATGAAAAAAAGGAACACAAACGGGAAAAAAATAAAACATAAAACAATCCTATACAAATGAACAAGGTCACAAAAAAATATACAATTAACGAAATAATTAAAACAATAATAATTTAGACAACAAAAAATAAAAATCACAATACACAAAAATATAGAATATTTCATTTTTAAGAAGTCTGACAATGAAAATTAATCAGTGAAGCAGAAACAACATAAAGTTCCACCGTCTTCCTTTTCCCTCTTTCTTTTTTTCAGGGGCTTTTCGACTCTACGATGTTGACAATGACGGCTTCATCACACGAGACGAAATGTACAACATTGTTGACGCAATATATCAGATGGTGGTAAGAAAAAATATATATATAGAAATATATGGATGAACATGTCACTTCTTCATTCACTTTATTTACATTTTTTCATTTCTCTTTTATCAAACGTTAAATCGTCGGTTGGATTATGAATGTTTGCCTTGAGCATTCGTGAGATTCAAATCGAGTGACTATTTACTTCAACAAAATCCCGCGTGAAATCCAAATGAAATGTGTGAAGGAACAAAAGAAAGAAAAAAATAACAGCAAAAGAGGAAGAAAGAAAAAAAAATGAAATATGAGAAAAAAGACAAGAAGTGGAAGGAATAAAATCTGTGGTAATATATATATATATATATATATGCACTTGAAGTAAGGAATGTGACTTCTTGAGTGTATATGTAGAGTATTATACTGATATATGCATCGTCAAAAGCGGACGATCGAGAGAGATAGAATGAAAGTGAGAGAAAATGAGGGGAAATGGTGGGATCGTGGTATAAAATTCCAGATAAGTCGGTTTTATATCGGAAATGGAATCCGAAATATTTACGGTTAAATGTGTCGTACAATATTGCTGAATTGATTCGGATATAAAATAAACCGGAGTTAAAGACCATAAGAAAAGAAAAAAATGGAAAGTGAAATAAAAGCAAACGAAGAAAGAATAAAACTTGAAACTTTATCATATATTATTCACTTAAATAAATATATAATAGTCGAATTTTATTCTTTATTAATGTTGGATTAAAATTTGTTTCGGGTAATTCTAATTTATTTATGATTATGTGTGGAGGTATTTTGTTGAGAATTTATTTCTCAATGAAGATAAATGGATTATTTTACATAGTAGTAGCGATCGATACATTTCTCTATCCCAAATCGAATTGGTGTTATAAAATATACCACTATTAAATAATTTTATAGTACAGAAAAATTATTGACGTGAAAAAATACTTTTTACTTCAAGTTATTCACATTTTTTTTTGTTTATCCGATACATTCGGACTTTCAATTAACATTACTTTTCTTTTGTTCACCGGTGTTTATTCTTATTGACAAAATAACACACGTGATATCAAGTACACAAATACGGGATAATAATTACTATTCTTTTAAAGGTATTTCGTGATATCTTAGGAGACAGCTCGCACTAATTTTATTTAATTGTATCCGATAGAATTTACCTGAGCGATACATTTGTGTTGTGTTATGCAATTGGCCAGGGATGTTTACACTTAATGTAAACACCACCATCGAATGTACATACTAACGAACAGGAATATATGTCCATACCAAGTAGAACATGGAAGAAAATCACGTTAAACGAACATTTTAGTGAATACAAATTTGTTTTTATGGATTATACTATTTGGCATATTTTTTTTGGCACAAATGAAATCCCTCAGAATTTTATCGCCTTTCACTCTCTCTCTGTCTCTCTCTCTCGATATGTTTTTTCCCTGTTTACCTCAACATGCAGGTCCATTTCCGGTTTTGAGTGTGCACTAATGAAGCAAAAGTATTGGGCGATGCAAAAGTTCTGAGTAAAACATGAAAAATAAACGTGAAATAATGTAAAAAAAAAAAGTGTTTGTTGATTTTTATTTTCTTTTTCTTTTACCCTTTCATTTTATTATTTATTCTATGTTTCAATAGCATATCTTCGATTTCTAGATGGAAAATGGGTAAAAAACTTTTGGATATAACGAGAGTGATATCATACGAAAGGTTAAAAATATTGGAATTCACTTTGCGATTAAATATAACGAGACTTCTCAAAACCTTTATATGAAATAAAATTTCATAGAATTGTAGCAGTAAAATTTTATTGAATGAAAAGTTATTGTTGTACAAATCTTTGAAATATCTTTGTTATGTTCAATGGGTTCGAACTTATATTAAATGAATTTAACGGTTTATCGTGCGTACAGAGCGTTAAAAGAATTATTATATGGTGGAAAATATATTTCGGGCAATAACTCACACATATATGTATGTGAATGACAATTTATCACTGGAGGATTATGAGTCTCCAAGGATATAAATGAAAAATGTAACGTAGTTTCCGCAATGTCTTTTTGAATTGAACAAATATCCTAACACAATATATCTTGACAATTATTTTATATCGGCCAAGAAATAAAAATAAAAACATTGTTGTTGCAATATAATAATTTAAAAAGTAGCTTTTTACTTTCTATTATTTTTCGACATTTACTCATTATATATATACACGTTTGGACTTATCCGCCAAAAACAATTTGGCGTTGACGCGACAATTTATATCATACCATTTTTCCTTCTTTCACTGTTTCAGGGCCAACAACCACACGCGGAAGATGAAAATACGCCACAAAAGAGGGTGGACAAGATATTCGATCAAATGGACAAAAATCACGATGATAAACTCACTCTAGAAGAATTCCGTGAGGGCAGCAAGGCTGATCCAAGAATTGTCCAAGCATTATCACTGGGCGGTGAGCCGTGAATGCAATAGCGAATAAATAAAATAAACTGCGGAAAAATTAATAAAACTGTAACAATAAAATTAATGCGAGCGAAAAAAAAACATGGGCACCTATTCAAATATTTCAATTGTAAATGAATTATTATTGACGAAGGGTTTTTGCACCAGTGAGATAATCATTTATTTTTTCTTTCATTCAATTCATTCCGCTTTAATTAAAGGAAAGCAAAATTGTAATAAAAAATGTTCATCTCTTAACTCTAAATTTCACACTAAAAATACATCCTTTATGGCCAGTGTTAATGCGAGTTGTAAACTGCTCGCACAGTTAAGTTGTTATTTGCCTCAAGTTCATATATATATATATATATATATTTATGTGTGTGTGTGTTTGAGTAAATTTATTTGAAGTTGAACAATTGTCACAAGAAAATGCAATGACAAGTGGATAAAGAGTATCCTGTTATCGAGCTAACTGGAAGTTCGCCAACAGGCGGCGAATCATCTCGTTGTTGTTGGATTTCGAATGTTGAATGAAAGGCCATAAGTATTCTACTACAGCTCGAATATCTATGTATATACACAGTGTTAAAGCACACTGTCTTTCCGAGGTGATCTACCAAAATTCCCACAGGGGACAACAAAATAAAATCAGAGAGATATAAAGTTGAAGAGGGGAAAAAAAAATCAAATAAGGAAATAAATACCAGTGAATGAGGAAAAGAAAAAGAAGGAAACGAATGAGGGTTTTTATCGATAGTGAACCAGTAAATAACCACGGCCTACATAGATGTACAGATATCAACAGGGAATATATATATACATATATATAAATATATATATAACAGAAATGAAAATAAAATTTCTCCGCTGATTTTCAAAGCAAATCATGTTTCTATTTCTCTGATAGTTGACAATTGACGATTTTCATTTGCGCAACGGAAATGATTCTTCTCTATTTCACATTTACTTGAATTTTTTTCGGTAAATTTTTCACTCTACCACTGATCTCATGTGCCAGTATTCAATAAGTGTTTGAGACGACTAAACAGCCTCGTACAAACTCAATAAAAATCATATTTAAAAATAATATTCTATTGATAAAAATGCGGTAATAAAATTAATAATAATAATAATAAATAAAGTAGATAATTTTTATTATTCTCTGGAATTTTCATCATTCAAAAATTCTCTCAATCATAAAAAATGATAAGTAAACATACATATATATATATATTTGTATGACCGACAATATTTCCAATCGGAAATATAAAACAGAAATTTTAATCGAAGAGTCGGAATATTAAAAACGAGATTGAACTGTCGAATATATAGATCCAACCTCTTCATATCAGGATTTTTTCTTCGCCTCATCTGTCTCTTCTTCTTCATCGACTTTATTCTTTTATTATTTATTTTCCTCCACTTTGCTATCTATTTGTATCTGGAATTGCCATCGGAAAATTAAAAGAAATCCTACGAGCAGAGTTTTATGCCATTAACTATAAATGTATATATATATATGTATTCGGTCAATAAAACCACCACGTGTGGTAGATCTTTCGAAGCACGAAACGACCCCAAGTTTCTTTTCTCACGACATGGACCACTCTGTGAAATATTCGATATTGGCAAACTTCCCTACCGCACCACTTCTATTTATCTCTCTTCCACATCCTCTCGCAAACTCCTCTTTATATAATATCACACTCGTCTTGTAATCATCCTCCTCTTGCGTCCTCTCTTCTTCCTTTATCACTTTCAAATTTTATCACTATTAAATGATGAATGCGTCCAATGAAAAGTTTCTCGTTTAGCTACTCGAACAATTTCAAATAATCCTTGAAATTTTTTTCTTTATCATAACTCAAAATACAACACAAATATTTACAAATAAAAATATCACTTTGAAAAATTAAAAATAGAAAAAAAACTATATATATATATATATATATATATATATATACAAGATCATTTAATAAAAATAATTATTTTATTTCTGTACAATAAAAATTGCAGCACCTTGATATAAATATAGGTATATTTAAAATTCTTTGTTTACCTTCGTTTTAATTGTTGTGAAATTTAATGTAGAATAGTTTGGTCTGATTATAATGAGCATGACTTGTAGCGATTTTTTCATTTTTATTGTTTTCGTAGTTAATGAAAAGAAGTTCATTCGACGAATTTTATTATGAATATACAAGAATGTGAAAATGTCATGAGGCACAAGAGGCATCAGGGGTTTTTAAATTTAATGAACGCACGCGTCGCCTCGACCTCTCTCCTTCATATTTATTCGCAAAATAAATTATTCAACGTAATTACGTTACACGCCGCACACATTTAATACAATTATAACAGTTCTGCAGGTGTATGTATGATAATGCCATAATGAAAATTAATCATTACCTTTTGTCCCTGAGCCTTTACATGCACAAGAATTTAAAAAAATTATATTTTGCAATACTCCAAAAAAAAATTGTGAGAATGAAAAAAAATAAATTTGCATTCTATTCATTTGCTGTTCTCTTATTTTTATTATTTATCACATTCCTTTTTTTTTTTTGTTAATATGATCGTTTTAAAAATATTTTTTGTAAAAAAAAACCTGATTTTTTACAATGGTGCCACCACACTTCATTGTTATAATTCGCAACGTACAATGACACTATTACTGCAATCAATTCGTGAATTTTCGAAACGTTTGTCTTCGAGATACGATGTGAGAATCAAATACAATAGAAATATATATAATTTCACGGCATACTCACCACGTCTTCGTTTTCTCAGTATCTGATTTCGTCGCACTGCACAAAATTGCTTTACCATCGAATATCCTTTATATACACATATATATATATGTGTGTATATTCGTTCTTATATATAAAAGTATATACGTCAGAGACATTGAAGAAGAATGACGTGATTGAAAGAGTGAACATAGTTATGTGACGGATATGAAATGAAATAAGAAAATAAAAAATTTATCCATACATCAGTCACAATTATTATATAAAATAAATAATAATATTAATAAATGTTATTGCGAAAATATTGTAAGTACAGTTAGTCATTTTTACAATTTTCAAATGAAATATAATATTACGATAACTGTTAATGAAATAAAAATATAAAACAATGAGTCGAATAAATAATGGAATTATGAAAATATTGAAATTCTATTGGAAAGATGAAAAAAAAAATCCAATTATGCGTTTTATGTAATATATATAT